>CAUYQV010171202.1:0-15792 GCA_963574575.1 Galagoides demidoff | reverse complement strand
TGGTCCCAGCTACTTGGGAGGCGGAGGCAGGAGACTCGCTTGAGCCCAGGAGTTGGAGGTTGCTATGAGCTGTGATGCCATGGCACTCTACCCAGGGGGATAGCTTGAGGCTCCGTCTCAAAAAAAAAAAAAAAAGTTTTAGAAGGAGAAGTAACATGTGCTGCACAGCTTGGCTTTGTCTGTTGTGAAAAAGTGTGATGTTAACATTTCTTAGTTTTGAAGTTGAACCTGCACTTTAGCATAGAATACGTGTTATACATGCTCATATGTATAAACATGACATCTTGCCTTTTGTATTCAGCAAGCACATTTTGAAAACTTACCTTCTCAATCCCTGTTTGTTACTCTTAGGACTTTTCAACTTTCCAAGATAACTGAGAATTCTGAGAATTCAGAGATTATCAATTTAGGAAAACCTAACAACTCATGAGCTTTTGTTTTCTGTTGTATACAGGTTATTCTTAGTTTTTGAGGTTTTTTGTTTGTTTAAGAATCTTAAGTTTAATAAACCATAAAAATCCTTCAAAAGTTTGTGAAGGTAGAGTGCATTAGGATTGATGTCTTTTGGGAGAGTTTTTGGTAATTTGTTTCTTGGTGGTCTTGGCTCTGAAATTTTTCTAACAAATTTTTCTGTGTGCTTTAGATTGTTAATAGAAGTTAACTAGTTGCTTTTTGATTGATAGTGGTTCATGCTTAATATTTATTTAGGACTATAGTTTTCTGTAGCAGGTATGTATAGAAACTGCCCACTCTTACAAATCAAGATGAGAAGAAACATAAAAACATATTAATGGAATAAAGTGCTCTATTGTGTGTTTATATTAAATAGCTGAGTGAGTGACTACCTGTAGATATTTAGAAAAGACCAGAATTATTACAAGTTGCACGTAAGAGAAACAAAAATTGTACCCCATTTCTGTGAGTCTGGTACCTTCAAAGAGTTTAGAATAGAGCTTAGTCAGATATACCAGAGGACACTTACTTGTTTTTACTTCTTCATATTGTTCCTTGAGATCTTTTTAGTAGTTAATCCTTTAAGTAGTTAATACCTAATCCCATGAGGTTATTAGAGTGAGGTTATACAATTTTAACTGCCACGTGCAATTTCGTTGAATGCCTACTGCTGTGTGTTTCACAGTCTTTGGTGTTCTATTATGCAGAGGCAGTTTAAGATCTAGATAATTAGGATGAACTGGTATTGAGTAATACCTGTGAAAGCAGTCCTGGGAAAAACAACCACTGTGTGTGGTTGGCTTCCAATGAAATTTAGCTAGGAACTAAATGTTCTATTTTTTAGTAACCTTATAATGAGAATTTATAGTTTCAATTTTTTTAGACTTTAATTTTCTTAAATAAAAGCCTGACCTATGCTTTCAGGTTCGCCGTGTCTCCTTTGCAGACCCAATATACCAAGCAGGATTGGCAGATGACATTGATAGGCGATGCTCTGTTGTTAGGTCTCATTCTTCAAATAGTTCCCCCGTAGTAAAAAGTGCTAAAACTTCTCCTACCGCACAATCTAAGGTAAGCTATTGGCTTTAAAATATACATAGATGTATACAGACACAGAATGGCATGTTCATGATTTGTCTCAAAAAGAACTACTTGAGAAACTAATTCTATGATTGGGATATATTCTTTTATAAGAACATGGTAAGCAGATATAAAGAGAAAAAGTGAGTACAGGCAATAAAGATCCAGCAAGTAATTGGTTAGGTAGTAGATCAGTCTTATGTTTTCTGAAATTTTAAAGAATTATTGAGTTTTAGATTGTGAAAATAAAATTGTTCAATTGTAGTTACCTAGGGTTCTGAGTTTCTTTTTTCTCTCTCCTTTCTTCTGTCTAGCATAATACCACTTCAATCAAAGGATTTCTGTCCCCAGGATCACGTAGCCCTAAATTTAAGAGCTCAAAGAAGTGTTTAGTAAGAAGTGCTTTAGTTTTCATGTAACTTTATATTTTCATGTTCAGTCAGGTAACCTCTATTTAACGGCTTTTGAAATTTGTTCAAGATTACAGAAATGGCCAAAGAATCCATGCCATGTCCAACAGAAAGTGTTTACCCAGCTTTGGTGAACTGTGTGGCACCAGTTGACATAATTTTACCTCAGATTACATCAAATATGTGGTGAGTGGTTATAGTTCAGATGCCCTACTCTGACATAACTTTTTTCGAAGTAAAAATGTAGCTAGGAAGGTGGGCCAGAGATAAGAAATATTTCCTGTATTGCCCTAATATAATAAATGTGATTAGTATTTCAGGTATTGTGTTGAACTCTTTACATTTATTATCTTGTTTAGTCCTAGTGTAAACACTGAGGAATATGAATCATTTCTAATTTATGTGAAGATTACCCCCAAAAATCACACAGCTAATGTGAGCATGTATAGGAAGAAAGAGGTTCACATACATAAAACTTGTTCATGAGCTCTTCTATGTTTATTTTATTTTCAATTAAAAGTTTATTTCCTTGATTTGAGTCTTGGAAACTTAAATGCTTGTGTCTAGGCTATTCTAGCTATTTTAGATTACTGTATCTTGATAAAATAATGCTTCAAGTAGCTTGTGATGCCTTGAGGTACTTCATCTTTAATTATATTACCAGGCACCCTATCACAGCGTAATGGCCAAAGATGAAGTGTTCTAAAACTTATTGAAAGAATTTAATGATTCAATAATGCAGTCTGTTAGGCATACCAAGTCCTTTTCTCTTTCTCTTTATCTTCCTCTTTCCTTTGGCCACAGGGTCCTCCCTGTTACCTAGGCTTAGAGTACAGTGTGGCACAGTCATAGCTCTTTGTAACCTCAAACTCCTGGGTCCAAACAATCCTCCAGCCTCAATTTCCTGAGCAGCTAGGAATGTAGGTGTGTGCCAGCATGCCTGGGTAATTTTTTAATAGAGAATATTCTCACATTGTTACCCAGGCTGGTCTCAAACTACTGGCCTCAAGGCATCTTCCCACTTTAGACTCCTATAAAGTGCTGGGATTACAGGTGTGCACAGACCTGAGTCCACTTCTGATTATAGCTACTGGGGAGAGGGAAAATGAAAAGTATAGGTTAGGTTAGGAGAGGTTTAAAAAAAAAAAAAATCTGAGTGAGGAGCCTGAGCTATGATCCACAATTTAGGAAACTGTTATATATGCTCAAGGAAAGCTGAGAATCTCTGTATGGAAGAGAATAACGTATGTAAAGTATGAGGTATGATATATAGCCTTAGATTGTTTCCAGTGCTATTGCTTATGCCAAACATATATTTTAGATTCAGATTTTAAGAGAGAGAGAGATATACCTTTTCTCACTGTGGCGCTAGGTGGGCCTGTATGAACAAACTTATCATAGAATTTAAGGGCAATACAATGAGATAAGCTCTTGGAAATAGTGTATAAATAAAACTATGATTTTTTTTTTTCCTTTTTATTTTTTGTTCAGGGCAAGAGGCCTGGGACAACTCATTAGAGCCAAGAATATAAAAACAATTGGTGATTTGAGTACTCTTACAGCATCAGAAATAAAAACTCTTCCTATTCGTTCTCCAAAAGTGTCCAATGTAAAAAGAGCTCTCAGAGTTTATCACGAGCAGCAGGTAAATACTTGGTTATTACTTAAATGACATACTTAAATACACAAGTTAAACTGTTCTTGTTTAAAAGCCCATTTTATTATTCCTTCCCCCTAGTCAAGAGTAACTTAAAAAATGACTTTATAATGAAACAGAGAATTTACTTGTTTAGTTTTGTACTGTTTTTATGTAATACACCTCAGATTTGTTTTTAACGTCTTTTATTTTTTGAATTCTGTTCTACTGCCTTTTCTTTTTCATTTCCATTTGGTGATTAATGCCATGGTTACTATTACTAAAACCTAGATATTTAAATTTATACATAAACTTTACAGATTGGTAGGTCACAGTATTTTAATTTTTATATCTTGCACGTTTGTAACTTCTTTTTCTTACTTGTTCTTCCTGTCTACATTTTATATGTTAAGTATTTTTGTTGATCAAGTTTTTGAGATTCTGATCAAAGCTAAGCATCTTTCCCATAAAAATATATATAGAAGATACTGCACATAATTTCTGAAGGATTCACAGACTCCTAAAATTCATTTAGAAATCCTCTATTCATTGACATTGCAAGTTGAGTATTCCTTATCCAAAATGCTTAGGACCAGAGATGTTAGGACTGATCCCAGTAGCTCACACCTGTAATCCTAGCACTTGGGAGGCCAAAGTGAGTGGATTATCTGAGCTCTCTGGTTCAAGACCAGCCTGAGCCAGAGCGAGACCTCGTCTCTAACAAATAGCTGGGTGTTGTGGCTGGTGCCTGTAGTCCTAGCTCTACTCGAGAGGCTCAGGCAAGAGAATGGCTTGAGGTTGAGGTTGTTGTGAGCTATGATGCTACAGCACTCTACCGAGGGCAACAAAGTAAAATTCTGTCTCAAAATAAGGGAAATGTTTTAGATTTCAGATTTTTTTTTTATTTTGAAATATTTGCATAGTACAGTTAATGTATGGGTTGAGCACACTAACCTGAAAAATTCAAAATACTCCCATGAATGTTTCCTTTGAGCGTCGTGTTAAAAAAAATGCTCAAAAATTTTAAATTTTTTATTTTGAATTTTTGAATGTGGTATATTCAACCTATATTAGAAGTCATGAGTAAATGAAAAATAGAGTATGTTACGGGTGAAGACAGTGTTCTCTAAGTGGAATTTTGTCAATCTGGGTTTTGGCACCTATTGAAGACATCTTCTATATTCGTGAAGTCTATGTTTTGTTTTTTTTTTTGAGACATAGCCTCAAGCTCTTGCCCTGAGTAGAGTGCTGTGTCATCACAGTTCACAGTAACCTCCAACTCCTGGGCTTAAGCTATTCTCCTGCCTCCACCTTCTAAGTAGCTAGGACTACAGGCACCCGCCACAACACCCAGCTGTTTTTTGGTTGCAGCCGTCATTATTGTTTGGCGGGCCCCAGCTGGATTCAAACCCACCAACTCAGGTGTATGTGGCTGGCACCTTAGCTGCTTGAGCCACAGGCACCAAGCCAGAAGTCCATGATTTTTTATTATTTGTGGTCTTCAAAAAATATTTGTTAACTAGTAAGTTTATAAACCAAAAACTATGATAGTAATTTTCAATCATATAGATGAAGAATTTCTAAATTTCCATGAGCCCTGGGAATGTCTATGAAAATTGTATATGTATGTTTTTAACAGCTTTATTAAGATACAATTCACATATTATAAAATTCACTCATCCTTAAATGTATATGACTTTAAATGGTCTTTAGTGTATTCACACAGTTACACAATCATCCCCATCATCTAGTTTGGGAACTTTTTTTTTAATCACTCAGACATTGACCCCATTACCTATCACTCCTCATTTTTATCCCTGAGCCATAGGCAGCCACTAATTTATATTCTGTGTGGATTTGCCAATTGTGGACATTTGATAAAAGTAGGGCCATACAATGGGGATCTTTGATAGCAAGTTTATTTCACTTGGCATAATGTTTCCAAGGTTTATCCATGTTGTTGTATGCTAGAATTGCTTTTTTAAGAAAAAACATATTTGTGGGTGGTACCTGTGGGTTCAGTGGGCAGGGCGCCAGCCCTGTATACTAAGGGCGGCGGGTTCAAACACAGCCCCAGCTGAACTGCAACAAAAAAAATAGCTGGGCGTTGTGGCTAGCGCCTGTAGTCCCAGCTGCTCAAGAGGCTGAGGCAGGAGAATTGCCTAAGCCGAGGAGTTGGAGGTTGCTGTGAGCAGTGTGACACCACGGCACTCTACTGAGGATGATAAAATGAGACTGTGTCTCCACAAAAAAATAATAAAAGAAAAAAATATATTTGCCTCATGGATATGCTACATTTTGTTTGTCCATTTGTCAGCTAGCAGATGTTTCACTTTTTTTCAACTTTTGCCATTATAAGTAACGGTGCTATTGTCTTGGCACCTATAGCTCAGCAGCTAGGGCTCCATCCACCTACACTGGGGCTGGCAGGTTCAAACATAGCCTGGACCTGCCCAACAACAATGACAGCTACAGTAAGAAATAAGAAAATAGCTGAGTATTGTGGCAGGCACCTGTGGTCCCAGCGACTTGGGAGGCTGAGGCAAAAGAATCGCTTAAGTCCAAGAGTTTGTGGTTACTGTGAACTGTGATGCCACAGCATTCTACTGAGGACAACATAATGAGACTCTATCTCTAAAAAAAAAAAAAATGGTACTATAAAAATTCATATACAAGTTTTTGTGTGGACACATGTTTTATTTTCTTTTGGATATATACCTAGAAGTGAAATTGCTAAGTAGTAACTCTTAACTTTCTGAATGTAATCGTGTTTTCTCGGTCACTGGTCCACAGGCTTTAGGAACTTCTATGAAAATTGTACTATTTTTAAAAGAAATGCATGTATTATTTAAACTTGGAAATCTCTGCTGTCAATTTCTTTTTCTCCATGTTGTTGAACTTGGGAAGTATGTAATTTTCTCAGTTACCCTGTTTTCTCTGGGAAAGCCATTGTGGCATATTGTAAATTTCCAACTCTCTCTTTGAGGAAGTAATTTGTAATGCTTGTATAGTTTGGTAGAACGTAATTTCTTAGCATTATTAAGAAATTAATTAAAGTGGTGGAACATGTTTCATATACCATGTCTATGCTGTCATTTTTATTAAGTAAATTTTAACTTATTGGTTTTAAGCTTTACTTATTCATTTTTTTTTTACTGCTTCGAATGTGTAATCAAGGTGAAAACTCGTGGACTAGAAGAGATTCCAGTTTTTGATATTTCTGAAAAAACAATAAATGGAATAGAAAATAAATCTCTATCTCCTGATGAAGAAAGACTTGCCTCAGGTATATTTTAGCAAAGGGGGATAGTTAACTTTCTCAAAGAACTATTAATTTGTTAGGCTTTTAACTTAATTTGATCTGTATTAATATGACAGGATTTCTTTGATGTCAAGTATGAAAAAATAACTGATTTCCTTCAATGTCTGCTTGCTGTTCTCTTACTGTCTGCTTGTAGTCCATAAAAATCTCAAATAAGGATAATTCTTTAATGCACAGAATAATAAGCTATAATAAATTGTTCTGTCTCCTCGTTTCCTTGAAGAGCAGGGAGACCTGAGCCATCTTTTTATTAAGTTAGAAGATGACCTAACAATTTAATTTTTTTATAGTACAGATATAATTGTGTTTTTTTTCCTTCTTTTAGATTTGATTGATCCTGTTAATTTAGAAACTCCATTATCTAAAAATCTTTTGGCACAGATCAGCGCTCTTGCCCTTCAGCTGGATTCAGAAGATCTCCATAATTACTCAGGAAGCCAGCTGTTTGAAATGCATGAGAAGCTAGGTAGCATGGCAAACTCTATAATAAAAAATCTGCAGTCACGTTGGAGGTCACCAGCCCATGAAAATTCCAGTTAGTATTTTCAGAGAAAATTGGAAGTTTTTTTTCTAAACATCACTGGATTTCTCCATTGATAAAACAAGTTCTGAAATACAGCACAATTGCAAAGAGACTATTTATAAAGTTGATAGCATTTCAGACACTGAAAAATAGTCACTTATTATGTAAGTTCAATTTTGTAAGTTGAGTATGTAAGATTTCCCCCCCCACCCCACCTGTATAATGTATTTTCTTGGCTGCTGTGCGTAGTTTTTCAAGAAATTTAATTGTCTTACTGAGATATGAAAGCAAAAACTAGAAACAGAACCATACATTTTATTTTACACTGTGTTAAATCACACATATGCTGGTGAAGTATGTAATATAAAGTAAGTAAAATTTTTATTTGAAATTTTTGCCGAACTGATAAAGGTATTTATATTTGATTTTTAAAAATTCATATTTGTTGTGCCTGAGCCTTAGGAAATTTTTCTTGATGAAGCACCTGAAACATGCAAAAGAATTGAAACTTTTCCCACAGATGTCAACTTTGGACAGCCTTTGAGAAAAATGCCAAAAGTTTTAACTTCTGGGGGTAAAGTGTTAGTGCAGATTTACTAAGAATCCATACGTTTGCATTAGCAAATATTTGTGCAACAGCATTTGCCTGTGAAAATTATTCTTAGGAGACATAGTATTCATTTTTGATTCATGACTGTACATTATGTATAGATGACCATGTTTTTAATTTATAAATTTTAATCTTGATTAATTGCATGAATTTTCTGCAGCTTCTTGTGAATAGCTTAGCTTTGTTTAATCAAAACACTTTGTGTATATTAAACATAGATAATATGGACAGTAGAAGCATTTTATGAGCTTGCTACAGATATTTGTAGAATTCTGTATCTACAAATGAAACAACAAATAGTTTTGTACTTAATAGTCTTAGTTAAAACAGGAGTTTATTTTCTAAAAGTATGCAGAATGAGTAAAATTATAGAAATGAGAAAATGTTAAACAACTACTTCGCTGTTTATACCCTTACCTTTTCTTTTTTGGTTTAGAAGAGGGTGTCAGCCACTAGAAAGTGTGCCTCATTGCGTATCTTCTTAATGGAATATTAGTTTGAATATTTCATGAGAGTTGGACAGTAAGAAATCTATAAAGTTTATCTGCTTTTTTTTACCTACACCTGAAAGCAAATTTGGAAGAAATTTGAAGCTGTTCTTTTTAGTATGTATATGTTTTGTTTAAGAAAAAATAGGGTGTATGTAATTAAAATATTTGTAAATTTTACCAGCTAGTATTAGTGCTTGACTTCCCACATTTGTTTCTTTTTTTTAACTAAGAATATATTGCTCTTGTTTTGCAAATAGAATGAGTGAATGCTTCTCTCAGTTTTCACTTTATTCAGAACCTGATTCCTATTTAGAAAGGCACATAATTCTCTAGCAAGTCATAGAAAGTTTAATTGTTGTGCCTAGTTACCTCCTATATGCAGCAGGAGCATTAGTGTCCTTTTCATAATCATAAGACAAAATGTTAGTGTCTTTTTCGTAATCATAAATCCACCACCACTACAAATTTTTTTTGAGTCTTAATTATGATATTCACATACATATACCAAGATAGCTTTATAAAGCAATTCTGGGATTACTGAACTAAGGATTGTAGCTTGAAGAAATAACTAATGAAAAAAGTTGTTGATTTTAAAAGCAGAATTATAATTGTAGTTTACATTGTTCATTTATATCTCAAATTATATTTAATAGTGTAAAGGCACATGAGTTTTTAGAGAACAGGTGTGAATAAGAAGGGTTGTTTATGTGTGTGTTTGAGGACAAGTAAGGGGGTACTTTAGAGTTAAAATTAGCTTGTTTCATGACTACATGCCTTAACATTTGTGTGAACTAAACTTATTTGCTGATTGAAGGATGTTCTTGTAAAAACTGAACAGTACAGCAGAAAATAGGACCAAAATGATTGTTTACGTAAACCACTGAATTTGATATAAGCACAGATACTAATTTAAAAAAAATTATAGTTCAGCAAGGGTTATTTAAATATTATATTTGAAGTATAGACCAGTTTGCTGAAACTTCATTGTTGCTATGGCTATATAAGCATATATTTGAGGTATCATATTTTTAATATTCTTACCTTAAAATTTTCTCAGTTTTCTCCCTGAATAGTTCCTAAATAGCAAAACATTAATATTCCTTGATCAGTTCCATTGTGTTCTCTATTAAAATGGAGCCTGTTTTTTCAAATCTTTTTTTAATGATTAATAAAACAAATGGCAAATATATCTAAGAACACTCCCATGGTTTCTTAATTATTTATGTATTTTAAAAGCTCTAGTGGCATGTAGGATAAGTATAACTTCTCATAACTATGAAATCTATTTTGGGTTTCATAATGGACTTAAATTTTCAATAGTATTTTAGTGAGCTGCTTATTAAAGGTGCTCTGCCATTTGAACAAGTTTGAAAGCCGTTATTGAATGGTATAGACCCCTTTTCTAATTTTGAATAGCATAGGATAAGTCAAGTTAAATAATTCCGTTATATAATACAGTCAAAAAATGTGATTTAAATCAGAACATTAAAAGTATGATAGATTCTGACATTGCCCAGCTTGAAGATAGTCAGGGATTCTGTTACATACTTAAGCATCATAAAAATGTCAATAAGTGGCAAGAGCAAATGGGGAAATGTAAATATAGAAGAGAAGTTTTATTTGGGTTTTTTTTTAAATAAAAGAATGCAAATTAATCTGGCATAGCTGAAATTTTAGAAAAAGTACAAATGAGCTAATATTTTCCTTTAATGCCATTTCTTCTAACTTTGACTTTAATTCAGTAAGAAATGCCTAGGTCTCATCTCATATTCTGCTGATGTCTGTGTGCTGCACTTGTAGTAAGCAGGTAGTCCTAAGAAGCTTCAAGCTGTGAATTAGCTTTTGATAACCCAAGCAGATTTAAGAACTTAGAATTATTGGCACAAATGATGTAAAAGGTAGATAGACTTTAATAATTCTGTTCAATTTTATGATCATGAAGTCTTCAAACTAGGTTCACAACTTCTAAGAAAGTAAAATTTAGGTCCTTTTTTTTTTTTATAGGCAGAGTTGAGGATTTTGTGTTAGAAAGAACCTTATTAGTAAAGCAGATTTAAGTGTGCTTTCTCTTGAGTATTGGTGGATTATGTTCTCATTTTTGTTAACATAAATTAATATAAAAGTAGAATTTTAATTAGAAGTATATTTAGTCTCTAAATCTTGCTTTCTATTATGGTTCTTCTAATATTTTATTAATAACCATTGAAAACGTATACTACCCTAAGACTTAAGTTTTTAGTGCCATTTTGAAAACATCACATCAGACAAATGTTCCATGTCATTCTACTGAAGACCTCTGGTGACTTAATTTGCCATTAAGATAACATGCTTGAAAATTCCTGTTTTTTTGTGGAGTTTGAAAGAGTTGAATAATATGATTCTCTAAAAGTGAGTTTTTCTTGGAATTCTTTTAAGATGAAAAAATTCTTAAATTCTTTTCAGATTTCCTCACATATTTAAGTAACCTATTTCTGAGAACTTCATTTAAAGCACTAAAGATGTTGCTAGAAGTAATGGGTTTCACAAATTGGTTTATTAAGATCTATTGATAGCTTGATGTATGACAAAAATTGGCTTTTTGATTTCTGATGGTCCAGTTAATGATAGATCTATTAAGTTCCACATTTTATATTTTGCTTTTTAAAAGTAGCCATTAAAATACGAGTCTTTCATTTTTGAAGATTTATAGATACTCAGTATAGTAGTCTAACAGAATTAGACATATTTACTCAGTCCTTGGAATAGAATGTTGTATTTTGCAGTGTCTTCACCATTTTTTTCTATTACACTAAACCAAGCATCCGTAAACTATGGCCCCTGGACCACATGCAGTCCACCTAGGACATTATCTGGCCTGCCAAGGGTCTGAGGGACAGTGAACCAAAAAGTTTGAGGACCCCTGCACTAAACCTTTCACCACAGAACAGTTAAAAACCAACATGACACAGTATGTTATAAGTGCTTACTCCCTGGGAAATACTATTAAAATAAAAAGTAACCCCTGCCTTTACCTGAGACTGTAAAATTGAAGGCAGTATTTTCAGTTGTTAAGGTCACAAGTAAGAAAAAAATCTATATAACTTTTATACTCAAAGAGGAACTATTACTTTGGGCCACAGTTTTCCTATTTATAATAGGAAAAACTTTTATAGTAGATAAAACTAAGCCTATAAGACAGTAAGTTTGTATGCTGATAGAAAATGATGCTCCTGAGAAGTAATAAGATGAAGAAGCAAGGCGTTTTGACCTGAAATTTTGAATAATGCATAGTCCAGTTAGTGTAGTGACAAACAGTCCTATATACTTTGGTAGCCAATAGAGCTTTTTTTATACATAGTGGAGTACCATACTTGATGTTCATAAATACCTTGAATGATTATTAAAAATAAACATTAATATTCTGCTTCCTCCAAAGCAGTAAGTTAATACTTTCCAACAAAAGGCAGCTTTGTTTCTTAATAGTTAAAGGACATATAACTAGGAAGTAAAAATAAAAAGTCTCATGGAACTGAGATAGTATTAACTTTTTGATACATAATTGAATGTTAAGTGCCTAAAGAATTTATTTTTATAGAATGGGAATTTTCTAAAAGGAAATGGCATTAAGAGCAGAATCAGTTTTGAGTATAAAAACTGAAGGATGGCATTCTTAACTAGTAAGGTCTTTTGCAAAGCAGGGATTGGCAAAATACCTGTTGTTTTTTTTTTTTTTTTGTGCTACCCATAAATGTGGCCATGTTCATTTATTATCTTTGCCTATTGTCCTGCTGCAGTGGCTGAGTACAGTAGTATGAAAGAGCCCACAAAACTTAAAACCTTTACAGGCCCTTTACAGTTTGTCAGTCCCTATTACAGAGGATGGTTTTGCTCATACATGGCATGGAGTCAGTTTGGTTATTTGCTTCTTGCTGGCAGATTGGTGTCTTGATTACTTCATTTGTTGTCCCTGTTAGATTTTATTTTATGAAACAGGTTCCACTGATTTCATTTATGTCTTTTACTATTGCTCAAATACTTACATGCTAAGAGATATTAGTACTTCTCAGTACACTTCTTTCTCCTACTTAAACTCTCTAACTGTAATTATGTTATTTGCCCTGATATTAAAGAACTTGATGGTCTGAGAGAAAGGCATTTGGCAGCAATAGGTAAAATCACACCTGTGAAATAAGTTGGAGTATAGGAGTTTGCCGTCTGGAGTTGGTGAGTTACCTATCAGTTGCTTTTGGCCTATCTTCACACTACCTCCTGTGGATAGACCTGACTAATATGCACTTAGAAAAAGACTGAGCGTAGCCTCATCAGTCATTTATTAACCCTGTAATATTTCTGAACCCATCACTTGGTAAACCGTTTCTAAGAGAGCTTAGTTTTACATTCATAAACTATTTATATTTGATAAATCTTAAAAATGATTTAAGTTGGAATTTAACAGAAGTACTTGTTAATTCCTCAGTTTCTGCACTAGTAGATGGGAAATAATGGTGCATTTTTATTTGATTGTATAATGCTTTATGTTTGAAGCAGACAAACCTACACTTAATAGGTAGTATTTCTGATTCACTTTGACTGTGTTGAGAGGGGATGTATGGTAACAATTAAAACCTTTCATGAATCATTGGGAGTTGACTGTTACCACTTGCCAAATGAAACTGGATATTGAAACACTTTACAAAATGCACTTTTACCTGAAATAAAACTATTAAAAACTGAAATTCTGGTGCTTGTTTTTGTTGGCCACATTTAGGGTGTTTTATTTGTTTTAGTGAGACCTGAAATGAGTGTGAATAGCATAATTCAAATGCCAACATAAAGTGAACATTGTGTCCATCTACAAACACATGTACCATTCATATTCTTTTGCCCCCCCATGGCCTGCTGTTTAACCAAAGAGGTTCTCCTAATTATTCATAGTTGTGTTTGTTTAAGACAGAGTCTCACTTCATCACCCTTGGTAGAGTGCCTTGGAGTCAGCTCACAGCAAACTCAGACTTTTGGGCTCAAGCAATCCTTTGCTTCGGTATTTCATTTTTAGTAGACACAGGTCTCTTGCTCGGGCTGGGCTTGAACTCCAGAGCTCATGTGATACACCCGCCTCGGCCTCCCAGAGTGCTAGGCTCACAGGCGTGAGCCACTGTTCCTGGCTGAATTGTTCATAGTTTTGTGGGGTTTATATGCCGTCAAACTTTTTTTTTAAGATGAGGACTCTCATCTATGCTGAAGTGTAATCTCAAACTCCTGGGCTCAAGGGATCCTCCTGCCTCAGCAGCATGGTAGCTGCTAAAGGGGACTAAAGGTGCTTCCCACCATGCCCAGGAAAAGTTTTCTAGTTTATGTAGAGATTGCAACTATCTTGCTCTTGGCTTGGGCTGGTCTCAAACTCCTGGGTCAAACAGTCCTCCTGCCTCTGCCTTCCAAAGTGTTAGGATTACAGTTAAAACTAAGCCAGTCAGTTGTAACGGAGATAGTATATATTAAACAATTTAGGGTGTTCTAAAAGTTGCAGAGCAGGGAACCTGAAGCCTTCTGATTTCAAGATTGTTCTTTTTTAAGCACCAAAGAATCTTTGGCAAGAAAAACTTTATCTTTCTCTGCTATACCCTTTTTAATAAGAAAAAAATGTTTTGTAAAATTTGGATTCAGTCAAAAGGCCACACTTAAGGCCCTAAAAGGGCCACATGTATAAGGTGACCAGATTTTAACATTGGTAAAGGGGGACACCATTGATGGGGGGGGGGTGTCCTTAATTTAAAATTTAATCTATATGGAACAACAAAAATTTTCATAGAATGCAAAAATAGTATTGTAATAGGTATATTTAATTTCAACATAAGTACAATTTACAAATATAATTACATTTAAAAAAATTACATATAGGGCGGCGCCTGTGGCTTGAAGGAGTAGGGCGCCGGCCCCATATGCCAAAGGTGGCGGGTTTTTTTTTTGGCAGCCCTGGCCCCCCCCCAAAAAAATTATGTATAGTATTATTCTTTGGCGTATTTCTCATTTGAGTGAATTTTTTTAAGTAGATTGTTTAAAAGGTCATGAAATGTTTTACAAGAATTTGTTAAATTATATCTCATACATAAAATGGCTTTCAAAGTCTCAACACTTAATTGTAATTTTTCTGATGTCCACACTTTATTTCCTGTAGAAAAAACGCATTCAGTCGCAGCATTAGTTCCTGGTAAGGACAGCGCATATCCCACAATTTTTAGTGTATTACTGTATGAAACATGGTTTGTTTCGAAATGATGAAATATTTCTAACCATTTTTTTCTCTATTGTGATTTTTGCTGATACCCAAGAGTTAACCTTTTCCTTATTAATATATTTTTTTAATAATGATACCGCATAAGTCATGTCACTTTCAAGGCCAGCACTAGACTTTTTGGCGCCACTATAAAATATAAATAATATGAGTACTATCTGCTAAATTCATGAAATAAATAAATTGCTTACCTAAATTTATCTGAATAGCTGATTTGTTGACAACACGTTTAACTAGCACTAGCATGCAGTACGGTGTGTATCATCTGAGAGACAGTTACAAAATGTTTTCATGGTTGCCAATGTCAAAAATGCCATTGTTCATTAAGTCCAAACAATGGTGGTGGAATTCTAACAACTGATCAACAATGCGAACTTTGATAAGCAGTTCTTGATAATCAGTTCTCAGCAATTATTTGTTATTATTAAAGTTTAACATTAACAAAAAATAACAAAAATAATATAAAACTCATCCTGGCGAAATAGCCACATGGCAGTGTTGGGACCAGGATGGCTACTGAGAGACCTCGGGACCAGGATGGCCACTGAGAGACCACCACACACATGTAAAGACAAAAGTGCTTTATTTTGCAAGCATATGCCTGGGCCACTCTTCCCTTCAGTGTGGCTAGAGGAAGGGCGACCCCCTAGTGAAGAGAGCTGAGGTTTTTAAAGCGCATAGAGGAATTTCATTGGGTGTTTTGTTGGCTGCGCTGCTATTGGCTGAGCTATTTATGGTTAGGGACCCTGTAGAGAGGCCGGGACTACTTGTTTGTTCCAGACAGTTTGGCTCCTTCTGAGTTAATTGTCCTTACCTAGAAGTGAGAGGGGGAGCCAGTCTCCTTCTGATACCGATTCCACCTGGGCGACCTTGCCCAGGAGGGGAGTAGGGAGTTTACATTAGCCTTTTCATTTCTAAATGAAGTTACATTAACCTCTTCATTCCCAAATGGAGTTGCATTAACCTCGTCAGCAGCCAAAAACTGTATATTCCCTT
>CAUYQV010171199.1:0-13436 GCA_963574575.1 Galagoides demidoff | reverse complement strand
AACTTTTCTAGAACTAGAATATAAATGTTTTGATACAATGACTAAGCAAATGACATGAAATCTATGTTAACCAGCTTGATGAAAGTATTTCAAATTGTATATGAAAACAGCACAATGTACCCCATGTTTGCATTAATGTATATACCTATCAATTAATAAAAAAAATGAGAGAAAAAAAAGAAAACCAATTTTAATAGTGGGCTTAGAAGAACATTACAAAATTTGGGGTGCTAGGATTATAACAAAAATTTTTCCAACCAATGATAAACAGAATAAAACAGCCCTTTCAAATGGCTTTATCTTTTAAAACATTCTCAATTGTGGTATAAGATACATAACAAAGTACACGATCTTAACCATTTTTAAGTGTACAGTTCAATAGTGGTAAGTGTGCCTGCATCAGGGTACGAACAACCCTCCAGAGAAATTTTTCATCTTCGCAAACTGAAACTCTGTCCCCATCAAACAATAGCTCCCCAATCTCCCATCCCCCAGTCCCTGGCACCCACCATTCTGTCTTACGTCTTTACACATTTGACCTCTCTGGATGCCTCCTATGAGTTGAATCACAGTCTGAGTCCTTCTGTGGCTGGCTTATTTCACTGGGCACCGTGTCTGCAAGCCCCATCCATGCTGCAACGAGTGTCAGGATTACCTTCCTTTTGAGGCTGAATAATATTCCATTCTATGTATGGACCACATTTTGTTTACCCATCATCCATCAGTGGATGCTGCGTCCACACTTCAGTTGTTGTGAAAGATGCTGCCATGAAGATGGGGGAACGGATATTCCTTCAGATCCTACTTCCAGTTCTCTTGGGTACGTACCCAGAAGAAGACTTGCCAGGTCACATGACAGTTCTATTTTTAAGTTTTTGAGGAACTGCCATACCGTTTTCCGTAGCAGCTGTACCATTTTACAATTCCACCCCCAAACAATGCCCCAGGGTCCCATTTTTTCACATCTTCACTGGCACTTTATCTTCTGTTTTTAGGAGAGTTGCCTTAATGGGTGTGAGATCTTCTAGTTCACCCAGCAAACCAGCCCAGTGATGTGCCATAACCTCAGTTACGAAAGGCAAAGGGGACTTGAACACACTCAGCTCCACCCCAGTCTTTACAACGTGACTTGAATGGAGAGTAGAAGGGGACAGGTTCCCATGTCACAGAATAAAGTTTAAAAATTACATGGATGATTTTCATTTCTATGGGCACAAAAAAAACACCAGCATCTCTGAGTATATCAGGAAGAAAATGATGTCTCAACAAGAGAAGGAAACAGAGAGAGAAAAGAGGAGGAGGAGGAGGGGAGGAAGGAAGGAAAGGAGGGAGGGATGGAGGGAGAGTGGGAGGGAAAGAGGGAAAGGGAAAGGAAAGAAAAGCTTCTGCATAGCAAAGAAAACAGTTAACAGAGTGAAAAGGCAATGTACAGAGTAAGAGAAAATATGGCTATAAGGATTACTGCACTATCCAAAATATAGTAACATGATATAAGGAAATCCTAAACTCAAGGGCAAAAAATCAACCCTATTTGTAAATGGGCAAAAGACTTGAATAGACATTCTCTAAAGACATATAAATGGTCGAGTATATGACAAGATGCTCAGCATCACTAGTAACCAAGAAGACACAATCCGAAAGCACCGTGAGATCCTTCCTCACGTGTATTAGGGTGACCATTAGGAAGAAGGAAAGATAACACATGCAGGTGAGGACGGAAAGACACGGGACCCTGTGCGTGGCCAGTGTGATGTCAAATGGTGCGACCACTATGGAAAGCAATATGAAGGCTCCTCAAAAAATTAAAAATACTGTATGAGCCAGCAACCCCACTTCCGGGTATACGCCCAAGAGAATTGAAAGCAGGATCTCAAAAAGATTTGCACGCCTTCGTTCACCGCACCACAATCACAGGAGTCAAATGTGGAAGTGAGCCATGTGCCGATGGATAGAGGAATGGACAGAGAAAAGGCTGCGTTGACACACAGTGGGGCATTACTCAGGAAAGAAGGGAATCCTGCCATCTGTGACAGCACGGACGGGCCTGGACGACCTCACACTAAGTGGAACAGGTCAGGCAGAGGAAGACAGAGACTGTATGGGTTCACCTATATGAGGGACGTAAAACAGCTTTCGTGACTTGAACATTTGCCCCTTTCAAAACTCATGTTGAAGCTGAATCCCCAAAGTGGTATTGAGAGATGGTGTCACTAGAGGTGACTGGGATGGGAGGGCACTGATTAATCCATGGATTAGCCATGGATTGACAGATGAACTGCATATCATGGGAGTAGAACTGGGGCTCTCGGAGAAGAGGAAGAGAGACCTGGGCTAGCACACTCCCCTCTCTGGCCCTGTAATGCCCTTCACTGGTTCAGGACAATCCAGAGTCCCCACCAGCAAGAAGGCCCTCGGGGGATGTGGCCCCTTGACCATGGACTTCTCAGCCTGCATAACTGTAAGAAGTTCCTTTTCTTAATAAATTACTCAGTTTCAGGAATTCTGCTACAACCAACAGAAAACAGATGAAGACCATAGCCAGACTCAACAAAAGTGGAGAGTAGAATGCAGGTGCCAGGGCGTGGACAGAGGGGGAAGTGGGGAGTCTCAAGTACACAGATCCAGAGAGCGGCGAGGTCCCATGGTGTCCTGCCCATAGTTAACAGTGCTGAGCTGCAGACTTCCAACTTCATTAGAAAGCTACATCCCGTGTGAAATGCTCTTACTATAATTTGTTAAAAAAGAAAGGAAATTTCAATGTTTGTCACGCTCCATTGATAAACTGACGTGCATGCATATGGCTGAACTTGGCTCAGCCTGACAATAAAAATCCTAAGAGAATTTCTTTGAAGATTTACCATATAACAGATCCTACTACTCCAAAGTGAATAGTTTTTTTCAAAAAGGATACATGAGGAACCATGCCTGTGCCTTAAGGGGTAGAGCACCAGTCCCATATACAGAGGGTGGTGGGTTCAAACCCAGGCCAGGCCAAACTGCAACAAAAAACAGCTGGGTGTTGTGGTAGGTGCCTGTAGTCCCAGCTATTCAGGAGGCTGAGGCAAGAGAATCGCCTAAGCCCAGGAGTTGGAGGTTGGTGTGAGCTGTATGATGCCACAGCACTCTACCAAGGGTGATAAAGTGAGACTCTATCTCTAAAAATAATAATAATAATAAAATAAAAAAGGATACATGACCAAAAACTTTCCATAGGTGAAGACTCAAAGTTGCCCAACAAATCTTTATACACACACACACAATGAGTTGGAAGGGATATGTATTATTTCAAAATTTTGCCTACACAGATCATTTAAATGCTTATAAATACAAAGGCTCACAAGATATGGACTTATAATATTTTCTTAGATTATAGAAAAGTTTTCTAAAGCTAAAAGGTTTCAAATTTGCAGTGAGGTCTTTTCTGAAAAAAATCAAAATAGAACACCTCCCCAAAAAGTTAGTCTGTGGGATAGTTGAAATAATTCTTCCAGCTTTGCAAAACTGAGGATATGCTTAACCAACAGAAGAAAAAAATGCTAACTTTCTGAGAAAAGAATTAACAGCTAATCCATACTAATTGGAAGTTTTTTGTTTTGTTTTGTTTTTAGAGACAGAGTCTTACTTTGTCACCCTCGGTAGAGTGCTGTGGCATCACAGCTCACAGCAACCTCCAGCTCTTGGGCTTAGGCTATTCTCTTACCTCAGCCTCCCAAGTAGTTGAAACTACAGATGTCCACCACAACGCCCGGCTATTTTTTGTTGCAGTTTGGCTGGGTCCAGGTTTGAACCCAGCACCCTCGGGTCCATGGGGCTGGGGCCCTACTCACTGAGCCACAGACGCCGCCCCAGTTGGGAGGATTTATTGAGCATTTACTATGCACATTTACTCTTCCCAACAACTCATAAAGTCAATGTTGTTTTTCCCATTGCGCAATTGAGGTTTAGTGACGATAAAGGATGTAAGATTAGTGAGTCACAGAGAACCCAAGTCCTCTGACCCCACTGACTATTCTCACAAGTGTTACATCTGCACATTAAAGAGAAAACTGTCTTAATATTCAATGTTCTGATGAATGGCCAGTGACTCCTCTGCTCTGGGATAAACAAAGTAGTGTGAAGGGCAGTGCAGTGCAACAAACTCCCGCCCTTTCCTCCTTTTCGGGATTCCCAAAGCTTGTCCTCTTGTCAACTGCCTGGCATCAGAGGAGCCCACCACCAATTTGATTTTCTCTTCAGCTGCTTCACCCCTCCCAAGTTGCCCCCCAGCCTCTAAAATCTACCTCCCTCTCACCACCAGAGATGCCAGGTGTCTGGACAGGCATTGCAAATTCGATGAGTGCTGAGGAAAACCACAGCCTCCAGCAAGAACATGTCAGGAAACGCCCCCCAGGGAGGTCTGGAGTGTCCAGACCTTCAGAGAGACAGGCCACCCATGGAGGAAGGTGAGGGCAGAGCACTCCCACCCTCAGATAAGGGACACATGGAAGGATTCATCAGGTAAGTGCGAATGTTGGACATACAAGATCCCATCTCTTCTTTCAACCGTGTCATTCTCTTTGAAGAGGAGTGAATGTCCCCACCGGGCCTCCTCTTTGGGCAACCATCTTTTGGTCATTTTTCAACAACTTAGTGTTGTGTAAAGGACCAGAAAGTAAATTAGACTTTGTTCTATCAAAGGTTATGACTTCTGATAAAGAATTAAAGTGTCCAGAGGATACACAGGCCCCATCAGAGCTTGCTGTTTGTCTTGTTAACTACAGATGCTCCATGAACACGCATCAAGAGAGGAGGAGGATTACACTGCTGGGGGGACTGCAAATTAACACTACCCTTTCAGAAGGAAGAAAGGAGAATCCTCGGCTCGGCGCCTGTGGTCCCAGCTACTTGGGAGGCAGAGGCAGGAGACTTGCTTGAGCCCAGGAGTTGGAGGTTGCTATGAGCTGTGATGCTATGGTACTCTACCCAGGGGGACAGCTTGAGGCTCCGTCTCAAAAAAAAAAAAAAAAAAGAAAGGAGAATCGTCAAAGAGCTCAAACTAGACCCCCTATTTGATCCTGCAATCCCATTACTGGGCATCTACCCAGAAGAAAAAGAAATCATTTTATCATAAGGACATTTGCACTAGTCTGTTAATTGCAGCTCAATTTACAATTGCCAAGTTGTGGAAACAACCTAAATGCCCACCAATCCAGGAATGAATTAACAAGCTGCAGTATATGTATATCATGGAATACTATACAGCTACTAAAAATCAGGGGGAATTTACATTGTTTGTATTAATCTGGATGGAGTTGAAATATATTCTTCTTAGTAAAGCATCACAAGAATGGAGAAGCAGGAATGCAATGTACTCAGTTCTGATATGAGGACAATTGATGCTAATCCATGGGAGGGGGGGGCAGCATTGGGGAGGGGAGAGAGGGAAGGAGCAAGGGGGGTGTGGGCCACAGTGTGTGACACACCTCTTGGGAGTGGGACACCATTAATAGAGGGACTTCACCCAGCAAACACAAGCAGTGTAACCTGGCCCATTATACCCTCAATGATTCCCCAATAATAAAAAAAAAAAAAGGGAGAGGAGGGGGGAGAGAGGAAGGGGAGAGGGAAGGGGGAGAGCAGGAGGGGAGGGAGGGAGAGGGGAAAGGGAGGGGAGAGGGAGGAAGGAGGGAGGGAGGAGGGAGGAACATAGCTCTTGTACCTCATTAGAAAACTATCATCTAAGGCTCATCTGAGCCTCAGCCCCCACCCTTGTTCTCAGCATCTAACTATACATTTGGTGGGTGGGATCTATGTTCATCCAGCGTCAACACAGCCTTGAGCCAATGTACTGCCAATTGCTCTTGACTTTGCACATAAGGTCAAGAATGAAAGCGATTGAGAATGTCAGTATTCCATTGCCACATATGGGCCATTCCAAAACAGAGTATTAAAATGCCAGCCATCATTTCTTTGCTCACAGCTCTGCAATTTGGTCAGGTGCAGCAGAGACAATTTTCTGGCTGTGAGCAGGGATCTCAACTAGTGTTACTGGCCAGGGACACTGGTCCACACAGATGTCTCCATGTGGCTGCTTAGGCCATCTCACATATGGGATCTAGGTCCCAAGAACAAAGATTCCAAGAAAGCAAGCCAGAATATGAAGTCACACGTTAAGCTTCCCCTTGCATCAGACTTGTCAATGTCCCATTTGCCAAAGATGCTTCCACAACAAAACCCAGCATCAGTGTGGGAGAAGGAACCAGGGAAGGAACTTTAGGAGCTGTGGTTCACTGGGGCCCCCAAACCAACAGTGTACCATGGAGTGTGACAACTAGTCTTTATTAGTGGAGAACAATTGAGGATTGATATTATTTGCCCACTCCTACATTTTTTATTAACCAGAAACTTAATGCCAATGTTTCCTGAGTTTTCAGGTGGCTTTAAAAAAATGTAGGGAGAAAAAAATCTCTATGAAAGAAAAAAATACATATTATGACTAAATAAAATTCGCAAAATAACAGTTCTTATTTAAAAAAAAACCCCAGCAATTAACTACCCCAGAACCACAGAGAAGCAAGGGGTACATGTGTGACTGGAGAATGTTAATATCACAGATGAAAGAAAACCATGGGGTCCCGGGTGACAAAAACCATGTATAAACCTCAAGTCAAAACGTTACAAGGAGTGGAAATGTTGTGGAGTTAATAAAATCCCAAGAAGAATTAAGAAAGACTTTTTCAGATAAAGTCAGAAAAACGAAAGCAAGAAAAATAGTTTGCTGTTGTAACATTTCAATTGGACCTTCAGAAGACTTACCAACATAACGGGCATTTTATGTTTTTACCAATGATAAGATTATTACAATGGGAGATGACTAATACTTTGAAGGACTGGATGAGAATTCAGCCCAACTGAACAAATAGAAGTTGACAGAGCAGTGAGGGACACTCATGTTTTTGAGCTATTACCACGTCCCAAGCCAGAAAACTGAAGCCACAGAGAGCTGATTCATTTTCCCAAGGTCACACTGCTCCCAGTGAGGGGGACTGGATTTGTAGCCAGATATGTCTTGGTTTTGATCAATGTGTTAGATAAGAAAGTTCTGTAAATGAAATCACTCATTTCTTCCTTGACTCGATGAAACTAGAAAATACAATTCTCCCCCCAAAAAATACTCATCAACGATGCAACAAAAACATCACACGTAAGAATTTGGAAAACGCTGCTGATCCCCAAACGGAATTGAAAACCATGTTTAAATGGTGATAACTCTGAAAATAATTAACCAAATCAAATACTGAAACTTCAAATATCAACTTAAGAACATGTTTTCCTGTGAGTAGATGAATATGGAGAATGTTTTCAAAGTAATAGTTTGCTTCTTTATTTATTCCGAGTAACCCTGTTAAATTCACCAAAATTTATAAAGACCAAATCTCAGTACTTTAAAAACTTGTCAATAACTTGTGCTATGAGGTCTTTATCTTAGCTTATTGTCTTGGTTCCCGTGGGTACTTCCCCAGTTGTTTATCAACGAAGGATTTTGCTCTTCTTGGGATAGAAATATTAATGCAGTGCACCTAATTAATCCACCTGTTCACATCCTTTGTGAGTTTTTGATGCTTGTGGAAAAAACACTCATTTTTATACAAGTTCCTTCCTAGAACTGAAAAAAGGTATGCATAGGAATTGTCTATCACAGTAGCAGTACAGAGGCTATACTGCATCCTGTCAAAAGCCCTGGCTTCCTAAATTACTATTTGTTTCCCTCCCCTCTCCAAAGTTAGAATTTTTATAGAGAGGAAAATGCCTCAATTCTTAATGCTGCAGTGTAAACATAGCCGTAGGGCGTGTGAGCAAGAGCATCAGGGCACAGCCCTTAGGTCCAGTCTTTCTCAGAGCTCTGTTAGAATGAAATGTCCAGTTTTTGACTCATTTTGGTGAGTAGCATGAAGTTTGGAAAATATCCAGAAAACAGTTGTAAAAATTAGTAAAAGGTCAAGGAAATAGGCCCTGTAAGAAATCTGAAAGAACCCCGGTTAGTTACTCCATAAAAGGAAGGCCAGAGGTGCGTTTGGGGTCTGCCTGCCATCTGTCACCGGGGTGACAGCCCTCCCTGCCCTCCCTGGGACTGATGCTCAAGATGAGACATCCATAAGGGCTGGAAGGTTCTAGAACAAATTGCCAAGGAGGGGAGCTGATTTTAAAAATAGGCTGGAAGTATCTCTGTCTAGTGCTGCCTCAGGATAGGTTTATACTCAACTGCCACCAGCAGGACTGGCCCCACTGGACTTCTGCACAGAGCCCAGTGAGAGTCAGGGACTAGACCAGAAGAATACAACCCGCCTGGCTCCCTCACCCCTTGCTTCGTCTTCAGTGGCGCCTTCGGAGTATTGGCTGAGGGTAAAGCGCTCTCAGCACAGCGCCCAGGGTCCCAGAAGGAATCCAGCTTTGGGGTCAGGCAGACCTACGTGGGCGCTCTACCTCTGCCCTTTTACCAGTTGCTCAATTCTTAATTACTTTCTGAGAGCTCTGTTTTCTTGGTCATTGGATACAGATAACAATGAGCACTTAACTTAAAAAACATTACGAAGATTAAATGAGACAATATACATAAAACGCCTCATAAGCACGGGGTGAGTCTGGGGTGGTCTCCCTTTCAGGAATGGGCAGAACGGAGGAGCGCCTGGGTGAAGCACATACAGGACTGAGAACATCTTGTAGCAGAATTTTAATCACTTGAATGCCAGCAGCGTGACCGCGACCTTCAAGCCCACCAGTCAACACCTGAGTCCCATAGGCTGAGTCTCCCGTTACTGCCTTCCTAGGTCCACTGCCCCTCCCACGTGCTATCAGAGTGCCGAGTTCTTTGCTGGGTACTTTATATCCTTACGCATCAGGCACCTGTTGTCCTGTTATAAATGAGGAAACTGAGGCACTGAAAGATTGGGTGTTTGTTAATTAGGACGGACTGGGACCAAATTGTGGAGCCAGCATGACAGTGTAAAACCGGCAATTCAGGGCGACTGGTGAGTCGTGTCGTCCGGCCCTGGCCCCTGGAACCTGTTACCATTTCTAAGTGCCATTAAAAAGATGTTCCCAGGAGTCAGGCCCGAGCGACCTGCTGGTAACCCCCTGTAATTGGTGTGCTATGAGGAAGAGAAAGGACTGCTTGCTTCCTCAGGCCTAATCTCTCTAGATGTAAGTGGATTTCTGAGGGTGCAGTAAAGCTGCGGGGTGTCCCTTGAACTCTGCTCCTCCCCGGCTTGTGCCAGCTTGCCTTTACTCATGATAGCTCTCCACTCACTAAGGCACACAGGTGGGAACAGGGCGGGTCTGACTCACTGCTATGCAGTTCCTACCTGGTACTCACCCAGTCACCACGGTAATGGGTGGTATTAACGGTGATATTTATAGATAACAAACTGGCCCCCGGGTACCAGCTGTGCCCCTCCCATTTAGAAAGGGCCTGTTCATTCTGGCTCCCACACGGGGTGGGGCCTATGGCTGCTGTGACCTTGAGGCCCTTCTCCCAAAGTGCTTGCCAGATAGTACCAGGGGTTTCTTTTCTTTTTTGAGATAGAGTCTCATTCTCTTACTCCAGCTAGAGTGCCCTGGCATTAGCTCAGCACACAGCAACCTCAGACTCCCAAGTTCAAGCGATCCTCCTGCCTCAGCCTTCCGAGTAGGTGGGACTACAGGTGCTCACTACCACACTTGCCTAATTTTTCTATTTTTAGTAGACATGGGGTCTTACTCTTGCTCAGGCAGGTCTCAAACTCCTGGCCTCCAGCAGTCCTCCTGCCTTGGCCTCCCAGAGTGCTAGGATTACAGGCAGGAGCCATCTGGCCTGGCCTCGCTTTTTCTTTCATGTAAGAAATTTTGACTTCAGTGATTGAGAGAAGAGCAATAGAAGAAGGTGATATTGTTTCTGTTGCTTTGTATCCTGCTTATTTTGTCCTGTCACACTTAGAATAAGATAAAAATCATTTCCATAGCCGCAGGCCCTCCCACCCTGCCCACCACTGCAGCCCCGGCTCCTCTCCCACCTCTCTCCCCCTTCATCACTCGGCCCAGGCCACCGTGGCTCCTTATTGTTACTGAAACACACCCCGCACAGCAGCACCTGAGGCCCGGAGCACTGACATTTCTATGTGCCTGGAGCTCTCCTCCCTCACACAGCCCTGGACATCCTTCCTTAGTTAGTACAGGTGTCTGCTCGGACGTCACCTGGACAGAGAGACCATCCCTGACCACCTCTCCAGCAGGGTGCCTCACTCACTCTCCCTCCCAAGAGCCTTCTCAGCACCTGTGTATCTGACATCATGCTTGTCTGTCACTCAGGTGACATCCTTCGTGCCCACACGCACTCAGGCTCTGTGAGGGCGAAGCTCTGTCTGTCTTCTTCACCACCTCCCCCCAGCACTTGGACCGTGAGAAGTAGCAGGTGGATGGACCACTGATTTGTGAAGCTAGACCGACTCTTTCAAGGTGTGATACAGACATCTCCCCATCACCAGCTGGCCTCAGGGGATGTTAAAAACAACAGCTTTGACTTTAAAAAAAAAAAAAAAAACCTCCTGATATAGAAGGAAAGAATTTGATAACTAGAGAGGAAAGAGAGAAAAATTAAAGGGCTGAAAGATCTAGTTATCAGTTATATGGATACAATAATTTTAATTGAGGAGAGTAGCTGGACTTGCTGTCTCTGAACAATATTTAGATATTCAAACTTATGCAGAAACATACTCCAAAGACCGCTAAGTTCTGCGGTATAGTATTGACATTTCATAAACCAACACAAACGCCATGAGATACACAGCTGGTGCCCCAGTGCAGATGTTGTGATCCAGCGTCTTGCGCCAGAACAGACGGCCTCAGCACGGCAGTCCTTACAAGGCCATGGGCACTGTAAGGCCCAGAAGCCATGTCTCCCCTGGATAATGGTTTATTTCCTCTAAATACCTTTTCCCCTGGGTTTTTATATTAGCAAATTATCATCTCTTTTTCTCACAGCCCTCTTTTTTCTCTTTTTCAAAGGGAAATACATATTTATCTCCAAACCCAAACCTGCATTCCCCAAATGGCATCCTAGATAATAGAATGTTTACAGGTCTTTATAGCTATTCCTCAAATTTTAAAAAGTATATGTCTGTAGATACTTACATATATTTCATAGGCTTAGGAAGCACTGCCCTGCCCGCTCACTCTCTCATAGATACGTGGTACACACACGTTAGCACACTCACCCTCAGACACTGTGTCGTAAAGACACAGCAGACCCCTGTTTGGCACAGTGCTTTGAGGACTCTGTTACCAGAGAGCATTACTTCTGCGTTTTTCCCTAGAAATTTCTCACAAACACAATTAATGAAATACTTTGATCTTTCCACTGATGCATACACAAGATAAGCTCATAACATTTAAAATACATAGTACAAAAAGAATATGAAAGGTACAGCCGGAGGCATACAAGAAAAAAGAATGCATAGATCTGACAGTTAAGTTCTTGAACTTGTCACCATGCATGTATGGCCACACTGTACATGCAGGTTGGTGAGGTCTGGTAACCTCAGCCTATCAGGCTGCGTCTGTGTCAGCGCATGGGGTGTCTTGCTACAGGAGCCCACTTTGAAGGCAACGAATGTGAACCCTGCTGCTGTTACAGATGCTGCAATTGTTTTAACACCATCGATGACGTTCAATGTTCTACAGACAAACTTCGCCATCCCCGTCAACACTCTGAGAAAACCTTGGCATTGCCGACCACCTCCTTGAAATTTCCTCTGGTTTAAATAAATTCCATGAATTCCCTGACACTACAGCATGCTCCTAATAGCTCACAGTTTTCAAGTTGCTGCTGTGTTCCAGGCATCGTTCTTAGCTCTTCCAAGCATGCTCTCGATCAATCCTCACGGTAACCCTGTGAACAGATACTTTTCTTTATTTCAAACTGTTACGGGGCACCAATGTTTTAGTTGCATGGATTCCTTTTATAATGCTTAAGGCGGGGCTTTCAGTGTGCTCGTCACCCCCAACAGTTGGGTTTTTACTGGTCCCTTCTTGCCCCTCCCCACTTTTTGATTTCTAGACCTTTTCTTCTCTCTGTGCCCGGCGTGCCCACGGGTTAGTCCCGATTATTAGAGAGCACCGGCAGGGTTTGTTTTTCCATTCCTGAGATGCTTCAGTTAGGGTAACGGCCTCCAGTGCCATCCAAGTCACATTATTTCATTCCTTGGTATGGCCCAGTAATGTTCTATGGTACACATAGATACAGAGGGCACCAAAACATGTCCACGCATTTTAAGATAGGAAAAAAAAAAACTGTATTAAAATTATAATACTCAAATCGTGTTTGACTTCTGTAATTATAAAAGGTGTTCAATGTGACGTCTATTCATCTTTTATTCTTGGTATATATTGATATTATAATTTTAATACAGATTTTTACTTGCTTTAAATGTGCATTTTTTTTGGCACCCTCTATATATACCACATTTTGGCATCAGAATTGCAAGGATGTGGAATCAACCTACGTGCCCCCTGGTTACACTGTGTGGTCCCAGTTTGAACTCAGCCAGCCCTGCACCAAGCCCGTGCTCTTCCCCACTGCATCAAAGCTCCCCATTTCCAGGCTGTGATGATGCTTAGAGTGACCTCTTGTTGCTTCACTTGTGTGTCCCTTGTTTGCTCCAAGTGATAAAGAAACCCAGGACCCAGTGCCCCTCTGCCCAGTGGTTCTTTCTCTTGGACATAAGGATCATTTTGGCAATGAGGACTCAGTTTCTCTCTGAGATGTCACATGTAAAGTATTTGCCTCATATTTTTAAAATGGTATTATTTTATTTATTTATTCAAAGTGCTTCACTTATTTTTATCTGACCCTCAGGTCTACTTATTGAAGATGATGTTTATCCCCCCAGCCCCAGCTCGTGGCCGCCCTGTCCCTCCAGGATGCTGTCCTCCTCTGAGCTCAAAGTCTCAGGGTCTTTAACTCGTCTCTCCTCCCTGGTCGTTACATTTCATCGGCTGCCTGAGAACCACCTCCACCAGGCTTTGAGCCTTTTCCTCCCTACCGTCACCCTGACACTCACACACTCTCCAAGGGCATCATTTCTCTTACTCAGTCACCGTCAGTGACCCCCGACTACCACCTCCCACCTAGCCCTTTGCATGCAACCCCCGGAGAATAGTAAGATTTAGTTATGATGTATCTTCACCCACCAGGGTGGGGAACCTGGGGCCTTCAAAATCTTTCAGTGTAGCCTTTTGCCCAAATCCAAATTTTATAGAATAAAGGATTTGTGATTTGTTCTGTGATGTTTGGATCCGGTCGAGGGGTCACACTTGGGGATCTGGAGGGCCACATGTGCCCTTGAAGCTGCAGGCTTTTATTCTCAACATCAAATTAATCCACTATGTGTGCCCTACACTCATTCATATTAGACAGAATAATT
>CAUYQV010171196.1:0-27419 GCA_963574575.1 Galagoides demidoff | reverse complement strand
AAAAAATGGCCAAGCGTTGTGGCGGGCGCCTGTGGTCCCAGCTACTTGGGAGGCGGAGGCAGGAGACTCGCTTGAGCCCAGGAGTTGGAGGTTGCTATGAGCTGTGATGCCATGGCACTCTACAGAGGGGGATAGCTTGAGGCTCCATCTCAAAAAAAAAAAAGACCTTACACTGAAAACCACAGAAATTTTTGAGAAAAATTAAAGAGAGATCTAAATAAATTAAGAGAGACCATGAACATGGACTGGAAAACCCAACATTGTTAAAAATCTAATTTTTTTTTTTTTTTTAAACAGAGCCTCAAGCTGTCCCCCTGGGTAGAGTGCCATGGCATCACAGCTCACAGCAACCTCCAACACCTGGGCTCAAGCGAGTCTCCTGCCTCAGCCTCCCAAGTAGGTGGGACCACAGGCACCCGCCACAACGCCTGGCTATTTTTTGGTTGCAGCCATCATTGTTATTTGGTGGGCCTGGGCTGGATTTGAACCCACCACCTTAGGTGTATGTGGCTGGTGCCTTAGCCACTTGAGCCACAGGCGCCGAGCCAAAAAAAATCTAAATTTTTGCTTAATTCACCTATAGATTCAATTTGTTCCTAGTCAATATGCAAGCAAGCTTTATTGTAGAAACTGACAAGCCAATTCTAAAATTTATAAGGAAATACAAAGGACTAAGAATAGCCAAAACCGTTTTGTAAAGAACTATAAAGTTAACTTATACCGTTTGATTCCAAGACTATGGTAATCAAGATAGTGTCGCATTAGAGGAAGAATAGAGACACAGATCAACAGAACTGGAGAATTCACGAATAGCCCCCAGACACACACACACACAGTTAACTGATGTTTGAATGGTGACAAGGTAATTCAGTGGAGAAAGTGGAATTTTCACAATATGGCCCTGGAACAACTAGCCAACCATATGAGGGGAACCCCCGAAACAAAAAAACCTTAACTCTTACATCATACACAAAAGTTAACTTGAAATCATAGACCTAAACAAAAAAGCTATAAGTACAAAAGTTCTACAAGAAATGGGGAGAGACACCAACCAGAAGCTGGATGATTTCCACATAAGCACTGATGGAGACGTGGGGAAACTATAGGAAGGGAATAGGCACTGTATGAAATTGGTGGAAGAAAAAAGTGGAAGAAATTTGTTGCCTCTGGGGGACCGATAATCAGGATGAGGAACGGAGCACCTGTTTCTTTTCTTTTCTTTTTTTTTTCTTTGAGAAAGTGTCCGACCCTGTTGCCTGGGTTAGAGTCCAGTGGTGTCATCATAGCTCATTAAAATCTTCTACTCCTGGGCTCAATTGATCCTTTTGCCTCAGCCTCCAAGTAGTTAAAACTACAAGCACACGCCACCACACCAAGCTAATTTTTATTTATTTTGTAGATACAGGGTTTTGCTATTGACCAGGCTAGTCTTGAATTCATTGCAATGTAATTCTTAAGTACTTAAGAATCTTAAGTAATTCTCCCACTTTGGCCTCTCAAAGTGCTGTGAATTGCAATAGGCCTATTTGACTTTTATACTATACAAGCATTTTTTTTTCAAATAAAAGTGAAAATTCCTGTATTATTTTAAAAATATATTAATAAATATCGCTGAACATGATAGCTTATGCCTTGATCCCCTGGGTGGGTAGACTGCCTGAGCCAACAGGTTCGAGACCAGCCTGAGCAAAAGCGAGACACCATCTCTAAAAAATAACTGGGCATTTTGGCAAGTGCCTGTAGTCCCAGCTACTTGGGAGGCTGAGGCAAGAGAATCACTTAAACCCAAGAGTTTGAGGTTGCTGTGAGCTATGACACCATGGCCCTCTACCAAGGGCGACATAGTGAGACTCTGTCTCAAAAAATAAATAAATAAATAATTTAAAGTGAAGAAAAATAAGAAAAGGGTCCTTTTTTTTTTCATAGAAAGGGGCTAGCGGTTTTGTTTTTCAAGACAAAGTTAAATTTTAATGACATAATAAAAATTATACATATACACATATACATATGTATATGAGGTCTGATGATTAGGTTCACAGGCTCAACCTACAAAAAGTCCTACATACCTCATTGCTGAATATCACTATGGTCGCCTTCAAAATACTCTTCTCGGCCATTGGTGACTGGAGTGATAATCAGCAATGAGGTTTGTAGAACTTTTTCTAGGATGAGTTCTCCAACTTAATTGTCTGACCTTGTATATATTACTGTGCACAGGGAACATACATGTGCAAACTCTTGTTATAAACATAAACCAAACTAAGTACTATCAATCCTGCACTCTGCAGAGTACATCCTGTGAAATCAGGTTCTTTGGGATTCGTGAGAAGAATTAATGAACAAGTAGCATCAATATCAAACCATGAACAAAGAAGTTCTGGGCAGCGCCTGTGGCTCAAAGGAGTGGGGCACCAGCCCCATATGCTGGAGGTGGTGGGTTCAAACCCAGCCCCAGCCAAAAACTGCAAAAAAACCCAAAACAAACAAACAAAAAAAAAAAAACAAAGACGTTCTAGGACAGAGAGGGATTTTCCGGATAGTGGTCAAGAAGAACTTTTACTCTTCATTCTATATAAAGTACTTTTGTTTTCTTCCTTTCCTCCAAGACAAAGTCTCCTTTCATTTCCCTACCTAGAGTATAGTGGTGTCATCATAGCTTACTACAAACTCAAACTCCTGGGCTTGAATGATCCTCCTGCCTCAGGTTCCTGAGTAGTTGGAACTACAGGTGTGTGCCACCACTCCTGGCTAATTTTTCTATTTTTTGTAGAGCTGGGGTCCTACTTTTGCTCACACTGGTCTTGAATTCTGACCTTAAGTGATCTGCCTCAGCCTCTCAGAGTGCTAGGATTATAGGGATGAGCCACAGTGCTGCTGGCCTAAAATACTTTTGTTTTTTACTGATATATTATTCATGGAATGACAAAAAATTTAAGAACTGGTAGCCTCATTATAGCAATCTTAAACTCTCTAGGTTTAAGAGATTCTCCTGCCTTAGCCTCCAAAGTAGCTGGGACTACAAGTCCCTGTCACAACGTCCCGCTAGTTTTTTCTATTTTTAGTAGAGACAGGGTCTCGCTGTTCTCAGGCTGGTCTTGAACTCCTGAGCTCAAGCAATCCACCAGCCTTGGGCTCCCAGAGTATGACAGGTTTACAGGTGTGAGCCACTGTGCCTAGCCTACATACTCTTAACCATCACCCCATTTTAAGGTTTCATTAAATTCTATGTATTATTTACATATACATCAGCTTTTAAAGTGTATGTGAAAAAACTGAACTATTGGATATTAACCAAACAATTTTCTTAAATAGCATCCTTAATTTTTCTTTTCTTTTCTTTTTTATTTTTTTTGAGACAGAGCCTCAAGCTGTCACCCTGGGTAGAGTGCTATGGCATCACAGCTCATAGCAACCTCCAACTCCTGGGCTCAAGCAAGTCTCCTGCCTCAGCCTTCCAAATAGCGCTCGCCACAACACCTGGCTATTTTTTGGTTGCAGCCCTCGTTGTTGTTTGGCCTAGGCTGGATTCAAACCCACCAGCTCAGGTGTATATGGCTGGCACCTTAACCACTTGAGCCACAGGAGTCGAGCCCTTAATTTTTCTTTTTTTGAGACGGAGCCTCAAGCTATCCCCCTGGGTAGAGTGCCATGGCATCACAGCTCACAGCAACCTCCAACTCCAGGGTTCAAGCAAGTCTCCTGCCTCTGCCTCCCAAGTAGCTGGGATCACAGACGCCCGCCACAACGCCCGGCCATTTTTTGGTTGCAGCCATCATTGTTGTTTGGTGGGCCCGGGCTGGGGATTCGAACCCACTACCTTAGGTGTACATGGCTGGCGCCTTAGCCGATTGAGCCACAGGCGCCTAGTCCGTAATTTTTCTTAACATGATACTTTCCCCCAATATATATTTTATTTTTATTTCTTATTTTTTTTGCAGTATTTTTGGCCGGGGCCAGGTTTGAACATGCCACCTCCAGTATATGGGGCTGGCCTTCTACTCCTTTGAGCCACAGGCACCACCCAATATTTTTTTTAATTTAGAGGTATCCCTTGACATTCATGAAAAAGGTCAAAATCAATATACCTATGCTATCAATTAATACTTTGTACTACCCATTATATATTTTTATTTATTTATTATTTATTTATTTTTGAGACAAGAGTCTCACTCTGTCACCCTTGATAGAGTGCTGTGACGTCACAGCTCATAGCAACCTCCAACTCTTGGGCTCAAGTGATTCTCTTACCTCAGCCTCAAAAGTAGCTGAGACTACAGGCGCTGGCCACAACTATTTTTTGTTGCAGTTGTTGTTGTTGGTTAGCTGACCCTGGGCTGGGATCAAACCTGCCAACTTGGGTGTATGTGGCTGGCGCTGTAACCACTGTGCTACAGGCACCGAGCTCCATTATGTCTTTTCTTAACTGGTTTCTCTCCTTTTCCACCCATGCTTTGGTTTTGGCATTGACTTTTTAATTGGGTTCTTAGTGGATGAACTGCAGGAGTTTGGCTAGAAAGTTTAGCTATGGTTTTTAATTTTGTCATGTTTCTTTCTTAGTCAAATACTATGTACCAACTTGATTACTATACATATTGAAAAGCAATGCTAGGGCCAGGCAAGGTGGCTCACGCCTGTAATCTAGCACTCTGGGAGGCCGAGGCAGGTGGATTGCCTGAGCTCACCCACTAGCCTGAGCCAGAGTGAGACCTCATCTCTAAAAATAGCCTAAGGCTGTGGCAGGCACCTGTAGTCCCAGCTACTCAGGAGGCAGAGGCAAGAGAATGGCTAGAGCCCAAGAGTTGGAGGTTGCTGTGAGCTATAACCCCACAGCACTCTACCAAGGGTGGCAAAAAGACTTTGTCTCAGAAAAAAGAAACAAACAAACAAACAAAAAACTCTGTATGAATTAAGAATAATTTAGAAATATATCTGGGTATGAAATTTTTTTTTTTGAGACAGAGCCTCAAGCTGTCCCCTTGGGTAGAGTGCTATGGCATCACAGCTCACAGCAACCTCCAACTCCTGGGCTCAAGTGAGTCTCCTGCCTCCACCTCCCAAGTAGCTGGGACCACAGGCCCCACCACAATGCCTGGCTATATAGATATATTTTTTTGGTTGCAGCCATCATTGTTGTTTGGCGGGTTCGGGCTGGATTAGAACGGGCCAGCTCAGGTGTATGTGGCTGGCGCCTTAGCCGCTTGAGCCACAGGCGCTGAGCCTGGGTATGAAATCCTATAAAAATATTAATAAATCGGATGGCGCCTGTGGCTCAGTGAGTATACCGAGGGTGGCAAGTTCGAACCCAGTCCCGGCCAAACTGCAACAAAAAAATAGCTGGGTGTTGTAGCAGGTGCCTATAGTCCCAGCTACTCAGGAGGCTGAGGTAAGAGAATTGCCTAAGCCCAAGGAGTTGGAGGTTGCTGTGAGCTGTGACGTCACAGCACTCTACCAAGGGTTAAGAAGTGAAACTCTGTCTCAAAAAAAAATTAATGAATGTTCTTAAATACAGCATTAGAAGAATCTTCTGTAGAAGATTCACAAAACATAAAATGAGAGTGATTTTGAGCAGTGAATGGCAAATTGAGAAGGTGTTAAAGAGCTGTAAAAATAAACAGCCCCCAGGATGTACACTAAGGTATGATGAGTCAGAGATTGATGTGGCATTTTGTCATCTATTTAAGAATTACGTTTACTCAATTCACTTCATTGCAACAAACAATAAACAGCTGTCAGGTTATGACAAGATGAGGTTCTCCTAATTAGGTAACAGATTTAGACCTGGCAGAGGCACATTTTGCACACAAAGCCACAGTAACCAGTTAGATTATTCTTGGGAAAAGTATGCATAGTTTGGCAAGGGGGTGGCAGGGTCCAACTTCCTGAAAACATCCAAAATGCAGCAGACAGTAAAATCTGGTTGGTAACTTGTTCCTGATTTACTGGTACTATTCTTTCCACTTAAACAAGTTGCTCAACCGATCACAAAGTTCTAAAACTAGGTCTAGCAACTCAGATTAAGATTTAAAACTCTGATAGGACTTCCTTAAGATGCCAAAATCTGAAAAACAAATAGCTTATTTAATGCACCAAGAAACATTCAAGTTATAGAGATACTTGTAACAATATGACTATTTGCATTAATCAACCTGCCTATACGTCAGCAGGAGAGTACAATACTTAATTTATTGTTTAATGTAAGCATAATCTTTGACTTGGCATATACTTATAGAAATTAACCAGATTCAGCTGAATCTTAAAATTGCTTTTCACTTTTCCTCTTTTGAACTATTACACCCATTAATTTCTTAAGCAGATAAAAATCATCTTTTAAATACGTTATAATATTACACCTAACAAAAATAACATTAAAAACACATAATAGTTACTAAAAGATTTAAGTCATTACAATTATTTTAAGACCAAGGGAGTGTTTTGTGATTTGAAATCATTTCCAGTGAAACAAATTTTAGGTACCTTGTTTTACTTCCCTATAATTGCTTTTCAAAGGACTCATCAACATTGTTCTCTAATATTAGTCAAAACAAAATTATCTGGGCTCCCAACATTTGGCTCTATGGGAACAACTTTTCTTACGTCTTCACGTGCCAGAAATGCTTACAAAAGAGGGAAAAGAATTATTGAGCTTAATTATAAAAATATACGAATATTGTCATCCTTGGAAAGTCAGGGAGATTTCTTCGTTCTTCCTTTTTTCCCCCGTAGTTTCAAAGGAGTACAACAGACAGCCAAGTAAAGCTCAAAGGTCGTCTTTTTTGCAAAAAAGTTAATTAATGCAAAAAAGTTCTTCGGACAGATCTCCGCTTCTCTTTGCGTTCCGTTTTAGCTTCCATGTTCCTCTTTAGTTTCTGCACCCTTTTGCTCAAGTCCCATTTTTTCAAGGCTTGAAAGCAGCACTCTTCGTACGAAAGAAAGCTTCTGTACAGTACCAACTCCGTGGCCACCAAGGCTACCTGCAGCAGCCACAGAGAGGGAGCACCCAGGGCGGCTCGGGGCGGGGCGCAGCGCGCACACCTGGGGAAGCGCCGGTGCGCCCACTGCCGCACCGGAGGTGGGGAGCCCGCTGCGCCCCCGCCCCTGGGCGGTGACTCATCGCTGGGCTCCGGCTGGCAAAGGTCTGCAGCCCCGGGAAGGGGCCGAGAGGCGGGGCTGCCAGGTCCGGCAGGTCTGTGCCCCGCCCCGCCCCGCGCCCAGAGCGCGCAGTTTTTCGGTGAGCTCGCATCTTAAACCGGGTCTGGACGCCGCTGCGCCTCGGTCCAAGCGACGCGAACCCGCACGCTTCAAGCCTCGCGCCGCCCGGCCTGCCCGCGGACCCCCACCGCTGCACGGCCCCCGTGCGTTCTCTCGCCAGTCTCGGGCCCGCCCCGCGCCCCTCTTCTCGGCGCGCGCAGCATGGCGCCCCTTCATGTCCTTGGGTTCGGGCTTCTGCTAGTTGCGGCGACGGTGACGGTGGCTGCGGCTCAACAAGGTGAGGCGCGGAGTTGTGAAGTTGGGCTGGGCCGGGTGGCAGTCCTCGACGCCCGAGATGGGGATAACGGAGAAGGGACCAAAAGGCTGTGCTTTCCCTCTTAGAAACTGGTGGACACGGGCAGTCTGGACTAGGCCCTCGCGCGGAGGCGGCGGCGGGAAGACGCCTCACTTTCCAGCTTTGTGCGCCTCTGTAGGGAAGTGGCTCGGGACGGGGGATAGACGGGGAACAGAGTGGCCTGGTCTCGGGATCCTGCAGCCACACAACCAGGGCCTCACATCCGGGAGTGCCCACCTTCTCTAGCTGGGCAAATTTGGGATTACAGACCAACGACCCCAGGCAGGTGGTGGATTCTCTGCGACCGCGACGGGCCAGTCCCTACCCGCGTCACTTGCCGCAGGCCCCGGATGTGCGCCTAGGGCTGGCACAGGTGATTGTGGGCTGGAGGCCAGGGCCGCTACGTACCTGCGGGCCTCCCTGGTCTTGACTACACGGCGGCGTGTGCATGTTTTTTTCTTTTTTAAGGATCAAGTGCGTAATTCTAAGTTTACTGTAGAAACGTTAGAAATAACGAGAACCGTGAAGAGTAAAGAATGTATGATCCCACCACTTCGGAAGTCTCACAATAAATAACTGGGTGTTTCTTTTAGACGTGCTCTTAACATTACCCTAAACTTAAACATGTAGTTTTATATCTTGATCTTTTTCTTATATAACATCCAGAGTTTTCCATTTTCTTTAGTTTTTAAAAACACGAATTACTGTAGGGTTTGAAAGCCAAGGTGGGAGGATTGCTTGAGGGCAGGAGCTCTAGACCAGCCTGGGCAACACAGGAGACTTCATCTGTGTAAAATAATAATAATGATAAAAAAAATTAGGCAGGCACAGATGGTGTGCACCTGTACCCAGCTACTTTGAAGGCTGAGCCAGGACGATCACTAGAGCCTAGGAGTTCCAGGTTATGGTGAGCTATGACCAGCTCACTGCCTGGGCAATAGGCAAGACTCTGTCTCTAAAAAAGTGAAAAACAAAACAAAACAAAACCAAATAGTTTGATTCCAGTTTCTCTTAGTCTGGAATAAACAGCTTGGCTGCCATCTCTATTGATTTGCAAGTTGTTGGCCTATAAGCGAAGTGACAGTTGGCTAAGGCCCTCTGAAAAGTTTTCACTAACTGGGTGGCCTAAGTTCAACAAATACATTTTCAAAATCATATAATTTAATTCACCTTGTGTTTTTCTAGCTTCAATCTGGGACTTAACATTAGGCAATTCTGTCTCTACTGAAATTTTTTTTCCTTTTCTTTTTTTTTTTTTTGAGAGGAAGCCTCAAGCTATCCTCCTGGGTAGAGTGCTATGGCATCACAGCTCACAGCAACCTCCAACTCCTGGGCTCAAGCGAGTCTCCTGCCTCCGCCTCCCAAGCAGCTGGGACCACAGGCGCCCGCCACAACGCCCGGCCATTTTTTGGTTGCAGCCATCATTGTTGTTTGGCGGCCTGGGCTGGGGATTCGAACCCACCACCTTAGGTGTACGTGGCTGGTGCCTTAGCCGATTGAGCCACAAGCACCGAGCCACATCAAAGTCTTAAAACCAAAACCAAAACCAAATGGCTGCAAAGCCTAATGACATGGCTAAATACAGGTAGTTTTCTCATAATCAAAGAAAGCAGGCTTTAAAATTATGTTTGCTCTCCTTAAACTGTGTAAAATCATGTATACTGGGCTTATGCTAGAAGGAAATATCTGTAAGGTTGTTGAAATTAGAGTTGACTTCCCCCTTTAACAAAAATTGACTACTCTGGCTATAAAACTGATGAAATAAATATGACTTTCAGAGGGAAAAAAAGAGTAACACATGGAATTGGAGTCATTTAAGTTAGAATAGAAAAGAAAAGATGGATGGATAAGAGTTTTGTTTTATAAATTCAGTTGACATGATTTGGTTAGATATGTGATGGAGACAAAGAGTCTCTATTGACCATGAATTTCCATGTATCTTAGAAAATGTTCACTCATTAGCAGAAAGAGAGCATAGGTTTGAAGAGAAGAGGTCTAGGGGCTACAGGCTTAGAAGATCTCATTTTTTGTTATATTGTTGAGCATGAAATATAGATGTTCAAATAATGTTATTTCTCTTTCATATGTTGAGTTAGAATTTCCAGTGTGATTTCCAGGTTGAAATGTACAAAGGTCAGAGTGAAATTAATATGTAGAAAATTTGAGAAAAGTTAGGCTAAAAGGGTAGCTATGGGAATCATACGCATCTGGGTTCTAGAGAATGAGGAAAAGTCATTGAAGTTGATGAGGGAATTTTGAAAGCACAATGAAGTACAATGATGGATATCTAATGTCAAAGGTAAATGAATAAGTAGATTTGAGGCAGACAGCCAGTTTTACTGTTGTTTTTGAGACATTTGGCAGTGAATGGAAGGAAAGAGACGAGACAGTGCTCAAGTCAGTATGTTCTCAACCAAGACTGTTGCAAGGATTTGTTATAGAGGCTTTTCTCAAGATTTTAGGCTATTTTCCTATTTGAAGAACCACCTAGACTCATAACTGCTGTGAATGCGGTCTAGCCCTCTTCTGACTTGAATGCACACTTGCTCAGCAGATGCAGACCTTTCCCAATGAAGCAAACACAATTTCATTGTGTTCTATAACTGAAGTGACTGTTGCCCTAATGATAATTTTCTACTGCAGTGAGAAATGAATTTTAAAAATCAATCTCTCATTTTATTGCTTCTTACAATGCCTGTCTTCATCAGAAAACAAACTGGCTTGCCAAGTTTTATAGCTTCTTTTGTTAAAACCAGGGTTTTATCTTTTCTTTTCTCCTGGTATATAAATAAGCTTTAAAAAAAATAACTTTAGGACAAATGAAATCATTAAAGATGGGGGAGAGGTTTCCAAATGAGTACTGACAAAAAGATTAAAACTCCTTAGGCTGGAATTACATAGGTGGAGTGGGGCACAATTGAAGTCTAAATTGATAGACGCTATGAGGAAACAGAGTCTGGTTTGCAAATCTTAAAGGCCAGGGTAAGAGGAATCCTTTCAGATGATAGTATCTACCTCAGAGCATCTTTGCAAGGATTAAGAGATAGTATATATAAAAATGTTTTGTGATCCATAAAGCACTGTTAAAATGTATGATATTATTAGAACTTGGTGGGCGGAATTTTGGGAAAAATAATAGGAAAAACTCTGCTTTAAAGTTTGGTGGGAAGCATTAGCCCATATAGTATAAATAGAACTTGGAATGTTTGTATAAGGTGACAGGCATTTTGAACCTGAGTAGATTTTTAAGGACTGGTGGGTCTTTTCTGTACCTTCTCTTGACCCCTGGATGGTTGCAAGAGCAAGATTCCATCTCTACTAAAAGTTAAAAAACTAGTCAGGTGTTGTGGTGGGCACTTGTAGTCTCAGCTACTTGGGAGGCTAAGGTGAGAGGATTGCTTGAGCTCAAGAGATTGAGGTTGCTATGAGCTATGACACCATAGCACTCTACCCAGAGCAACAGAGTGAAACTGTCTAAATTAATTAATTAATTAATTAAATTGAATTAAATTAAAAAAGTGAATTGTCATAGAAGCCAGGGGAGAAAATAATTTTAAGAAAGACAGTTGTCAACAATAATATATCTTGCAGAGAGAAAGCAGATACACAGAGACTGAAAAGCTCCCCTCAGTGTATCTGATAGAAGTTTTACACTGAGAATGGCCCGTGTGGGTACTGAGTGTGGATGCCTGCTTGCTCTGGATTCAGCCGGAGTGGTGAGGAAGGAGAGGTCCTGAATGAGAACTTCTATTTTTAGAAACTAGCCTGTGCCTTGAGGGAGCAAAAGACTTATTTATATACAGGGGAAGAAGTTAGAGACATCATAGATAGAGGGAAAGTGATAGTCTCCCAAGTTGGGGAATCCTGAGCAGAACTGGAAGGTTCAGCCTTCAAATGAAGGAAGCTCACTTCTTACAGTGGTTCTCAACCTGTGGGTTGTGACCTCTTTCAACTGTATTAAAGGGTTGTGGCATTAGGAAGGTTGAGAACCACTTCTTTAGAAAATAACAAATTATAGGTGTGGGAGAAGGAATGTGAGGGAGTTGATATTTGATAGCTTTGATTATCTGGGTCAAAGAAGAGATGGGTAACTTTTGAAATTGGGTATGGAAATTTGGGACAAATATAATAGCATATTAGAGAAGGAGCTAATCAAAAACTAACCACCCAGCTAGAAATCCTGATAAAAGTATTGCTATGGTTGGAGCCGCTGCATATGGTTATCTACAAATATAGTGCTAAAGACCCCAGGATTCTCATGATAACTTACCTGAATGGTACCCCAAAGGTTGTGAAGTATGTAACCCCAACAACCATATGTAGAAGCCTTAGCTACAGACTAGATTGAAATTAGAAACCATAAGTTTGTGTTAAGAACAACTGGCAGATTGTGATTTTTCTTTCTCTAAGAGTGAATCTTTGGGTTGACTTTTGATATCCAGGTTAGTAGACTTATGGAAACATGAAGTAGGAGGACAAAAGTTGAAGATGGTTGTTGGGGCTATGGAAGTGATTAACTTGAATCTCTATTCTAGCACAGAGCTCTGTATGTTCTTATTCCCTCTCCGTACTATAAGTATTATTAATTTGTCCAACTCTTCCATGAAACTATAAGCTCTATAAAGAAGTGACCAGTTTTAATGTCCATTCCTAGGTCAGAACCTTCACATAGTAAGGACTCTGTAAACCTCTGTTGGGCAAACTGATAGGAAGATGAAACCATATGGGGAAAGGAATTATATCACCAGTGGGTTATTGATCAGGGAGAAGGGAAAGAGGTATATTTGATGAGTTTTAAGCTCTGGTGAAGTAGGAATAAAGGTGTGAAGGAGCCAGAAGGGGCTTGTGGCCATAGATGAGTGCATCCGTGTTTGAGATTTTAGAATTTGTACAACTCTATGAGGTGACAAGTCCTTAGCTATCACCTGGGCAGTGGGTGCTTAGGGAAAGAGGAGGCAAAGAGATGAAGAGGATGATCAAATGCTGAGGTTTGTCTGCAAGACTGAAGAATCATCAGCGAGGAAGATATGGGCATTTGGATGAATCTGTGCCCCAAGCAAATGTCCTTATGGAGTGACAGAGAGTGGCCACAAGGTAGAGAGATAACAGCAACAAGGACTAGAGTGGGCTGGAATGTCTGACTTAGACCCCAAAGAAGAAAGGGTTTGTGCAGAGAGAAGCAGGAAAATGTTCTAGAAAAGACAGTAGTGGCTCATGCCTATAATCCCAGCACTTGGGAGGCCTGGGGCAGGTGGATTGCCTGAGCTCACAGGTTTGAGACCAGCCTGAGCCACAGCGAGACCCTATCTCTAAATATAGCTGAGTGTTGTGGCGGGTGCTTGTAGTCCCAGCTACTCAGGAAGCCGAGGCAAGAGAATCACTTGAGCCTGAAAAGTTTGAGGTTGCTGTGAGCTGTGACACCATGGCACTCTACCGATGGTGACAAAGTAAGACTCTGTCTCAAAAAGGAAAGAAAGAAAGAAAATAGAAAAGACAATACCCTGAACAGCATATTTTTAAATATATATAATAAATTAGTCAAGAGTTATAATAAGGCTTTGATTTTAATAAAATTTCACCATTACAGAAAAACATAATCTGCATTTTATCCCATTACCAATACATTTTTCTATGCCTGGGGAAAGCTTATCCTGTTAACCCTTAGTGCCATGACCAGAAGAGTATTTAGAAAGAAATGCTTTGCTAGGCAGCTTTGTATCTCCAATAACTCTAACTAATAAGCAGATTGCCTAGCTTCCATTAGCTAAACTCCAGAGGAGCACCATCACAGCAGCTGTTCCTTGTTACATAAATTACGTGCACAGCAGGTTCAAATGCTCTTAAAGCATCAAGAACATTTTCTTTGACGTGTATTAGCATAAGTGTTTTCATCTCATTTTCCCACTGGATCTTATGCTTTATAGACTCTCTCTGTATTTTCCTCTTTGTCTTCCCGGTTTTCCTGGATGGAGGTTCTTGAACATGGCATACCTGTATAGAGGGGGACTGCCTCTAGTGGAGCTTCTGTCATAGTCCTGTGGAAAGAACATGCCCAGCATGGTGCTTAGATCCCAGAGGGTGCTGTTTGAGTCTGCAGAGATTCCACTGCATGATTACGCTTAGACTGTCTGGAAAAACTCCCCTTCCCTTCCCTCCCCCTCTTCATTAAAAAATATTCTTCACCTATTTAACTTTTTAATATCCTTTATAGCACTTTACTCATTCAGATACTATCTTGCTAAACTTTGAAAATTTTGCTTATTTTTTCCTCTCCCACTAGAAGATAAGTTCCAGGAAGGTAGATATCCTCTGATTTGCTTAATGTTGAATCCCCAAGGCCTAGCACAGGGCCTGGCTCTCGAGCCAGTGTTTTGTCAGCTGTTCCTATGTCTTTAGTAAAACAAGGATAAAAGCACCTACTTTGTGCAGTGATAAATGAGATGATGCATGTAGATCACTTAGTGCTCTATCTGTCAAATGAGTTAATAGGCTCAGTAAGTGGCAGATAGTAACTGCACACATTTTGGAGCCTTTGTTCAGGGTCTGTCTTTGAGACATCTGAACTCCTGAGAAGGGAGAAGACAGCACCTGGCAGATTCCCACTTGCCCTCCCGCCCACCGTCCCCAGCAGTAGATGGACCTCTGCGGGTGGAGGGAGAGCAAAGAGGGGCTCTATTACCTGGTGCAGGAGAGCATGAGAGTGGGGAAGACACTGACCTCCCATATATACACGTTTTTTCTTATTCTCTTTGTGTCTGTGTGGCTTGGCAGTCTTTTCCTCACTGGAGTCTGGTTTCAGAAGAATACTGCGTTTGATTAAAGCAGGTTTCACATGGTTAGTTCACCATTCTTACATTCTTCCTTTTTAAAATCCTTCTTGTACCCAGCCAATTGATTCATGGCACCTTTGTATAATGTTATCTCATAACATTGTTGCTAAGGCCTGTAATTGGAGTGAGTGGTCTCGTGCACAGAATATAATTACTTTTGCAGTAGCTTGGAATGTGCCAATATAATGATCAGATGAACAATTATAATGGTTGATGTGGTTAATTGTGGCAGATCAGCAGAGAGCACTGATCATATTATGAAAATCAATAGCAGAAACCTGGACCATCTGCTGGTGCACCAGGTTCATTGAGTGGCTTCTCACCTCACCTGTTATTTAGATAGCATTTGTGGAGTGCTGTTGTGTGCAGCCCTGAGGTACTGTAACTATGGAAGTGGAAAAGTAGCAAAGGGTGTGGGCCCTGCCCTTGATCTTGCTATCTTGTGAGGAGAGAGAAGATAGACTGGGATGTAACAACTGAGCACTGTGTTTAAAAAAAGTTTATATTCAAATTGCTTAATAAAGCAAAGGGGTAATTTCTTTGGGCTGAGTTTAGTTAGGGGAGGCTTTCTGGAGGAGATGAGCTTATAGTTTGGTTTAAAATGTTAAGATTTGAGCTGACAGGGTTCAGGAAGGGAGCTTGAAATACCAAAGCTGAAGAATAAGCAAAACATATGCTGGGCACTCTAAGGAGAGAGTGGAGCTAGATTTCTGGGGTTGTGATGGCTTGTTATAGGGCATGAGTTTGCAGAGGACATGAAGTTACAGCTGACTCATGTTTGAATGAATGTGGTCAGTTTTGAATGGCTATGGAAGACCCTAGGGATTTCACGGTATCTTCTATTTTTTCTTCTTAAATATAAAAATTATGTAAGAGCATTAAAGACAATTATGGTAAAACAAAATTATTTTTCACATATTGCCCTAACCCAGAGGTTAGCAACTACAGCTTGTGGGACAAATCTAGCCCACAAAATGTTATAACCCATAAGCTAAGAATCATTTTAACATTTTTAAATAGTTGAAGAAAGTCAAAAGAGAAGAACATTATTTTCACCTATGAAAATGACATGAAATAAGAATTTAGTATCCATAAACAAAGTTTGATTTGAATACAGGCATGTTTCTTCATTCATACATTGCCTATGGCCGCTTTTGGACTGTAATGGCAGAGGTCAGTAGTTGTGACAGAGACTGTATAGCTGCCAAAGCCTAAAATATTTACTCTCTGGACCTCTACAGAAAATGTTTGCTGACTCCTTCCAAAACCATTAAGTTTTCATTTACGCCTATTTCCTTTTAGCCTCTATCTAAAATGTACACATAAATGTACACATAATTTATGTAGTCATACACAGTTTTATATACAGCTCTTTTGTCATGAACATTTTTCTATACTAGTCATCATAATTATTACTTTATTTGTATGAGTTTCTATTCATATAGTGATTTATAATGTAAAAAATGCTTTTTATCTATTATCTTGGTTTATTATCACAATAACCCACGTGTGAGTGGGAGTGTTTCCAGTTCGTGAAACTTTCATGGTGATTAAGTGATGTGCTAAAAAGTCACATAGATAACAAGCCAGTAAAACCAGGATTTCTGACCCAAAATTCGTTATTCATTTTGCTTTACTGATAACTGTATAATTTTTCCCAAGTTAATGTAAGTTATTTTTAATTAACAATTCCTCTGGGTTGGATATGTAGGCTATTCCTAATTCTTCTTGTTTATTAGTAGTATTTCAGTGAATGTCATATATATGATGGATTGGCTTATATTTATCTTACTTATTTTAATGGGAAGAATTTAGACTTGATATTTGCTTTTCAGCAGAGAGGCTCAATGGTATGAGCAGGGTAGAGACTGAGCTGTAAGTAGTAGGAAGTAACTCTAGGGCAAGTGGTCATACCCTCGTTCAGAAGCAGTCTTCTCAGAGGTTAATCTAGTTCTCACAATTATTTAGCAATTATTTGTGAGGTGTCTGTTAGCACCAGGCTCAGGGACAGGTAGATTCTGGTGCTTTGGTTTTAAAATAGAGTCTTTGCCCTCAAGAAGCTAATGGTTATGTAAGGAATGGTGTGGGTGGAGCAGGTAAGTTGGCCGTGATATTGCAGTGGTGAGTTCACAACAGGGATGTGTACTGAAGGCTTGGGAGTAGGGGCAAGGCAGGTCCTTTGGCTAGAAGGTCAAGAAAGAAATGAAAAGTAAGTAAGGAGTTGAGCAGGTAAAAAGGGGGCATGGAAGATAGAAGAGAGATTATTTCAGGCATGGAGACCAGCCCATGTGAAGGGCAGGTGGTAAGGTAGACCATGACACATCTGAGGAGTTCAAGCTGTGCAGTGTGGCTAGAGTGTAGGTGTGTGAGAAGGCAACAGGTGGGGGAAAGACAGAAGGCAGGAGAAGCAGCTAAGGGCTGGATCATGAGGACCTTGCAGGTGGAAGTTAGAAAGGTGGGTGAGAATAGTATAAGTAGAGAATAAAACACATTTGGGGCCATGTTATTCCCTAGTTTATTGTAATATCTGTTTCTTAGTCTGACATTGAGAAGAAGGCTGTGCAGTGAATTTCTACATTTAAAGTTAGATGAGTTATATAGGAGTTTCTGGAACCAAGGGTGTCTCAGTGATTGTCTGCCTCACAAATAAGTGTCCTAGTTTTTGTTGCAGAGTGAAGTACATGGTAAAGAATTTCTGATACAGAAACATGATTGGCCTTCAGGCTTTCACTAGGGAGGGGCAGGCTGGAGACATGTGCTCCCAAGCTTCCAGGACACTGACTGAGTATCCTGGGGCTGTTTTCTGGCCCAGTGCTCCCTAAGTCTCTACAGAAAGTACAAGCCATCCCTCAGGCCATCAGGAACATGCTCTGGACCAAGAGGAGATAGAAAGTCTGACCTTCATGGTGTGATTCCTCTGAGACATTACAGTTATTTTATAAAGACAGCTGGATAATATTCATGGAAGAGCTTTATAAACTATTAAGTGGTAGGTGGATGCTGTGTATTCTTTCCTCTAATTAGTTACCATTGAGGGCCTGCCACACTGGTGACGTCTGTGCCTGTCAGCATATGTGTACATCCTAGTGCATGAGGCATCAACAGAGGTAAAGCCTCTAGTATGCTAAATGGATGGTGGGGTAGGGTATGTTGGGTGAGAGGTTGTGATTTTAAATGGGGTGTCAAGGAAGGAGATAACATTTGAGAAATAACCCCAAGGAGGTGAGTGAGGGATATTGGGTAAAGTATATTCCAGATCAAAGAAAACAAGTACAAAGGCTCTGAGGTAGAACTGTGCCCAACACATCAGAGGAGCAAGAAAATTCTCAGTGACTATAGGGGAATGAGTGAGTGAGTGAGTGAGGGGTCAGTGACGGGAAACAAGGATAGCAATTTCCTGAATCGGGGGTGAGGGCATTGCAGAATACATGGGCCTTGGAGGGGACCACTATAAGACTTTGGCTTCCATCCTGGGAGAAAGCCTTTGGGAAGCTCAGTGTGATGTGTTGTAACTGTTCTTCCTGGTCATAGTTTGGCCTCCTAGCCACTCTGACCCAGGTGGCTTGAGGTTGAATTAGGCAACTTAATCTTTCTGTGCCTCAATTTCTTTCTTTGTGAAATGGGGATAATAGTAGTGCCTCCTAACTTATAGGAGTTATGAGAATTAAATGATATCACATTTTAAATATCCATTGCTTGGCACATAGTAACATTGTGTTAAGAGTCTGTTAAAAACAAACAATGTTAAAGTATTGCATCCTGAGGATTCAAACAGATATCTGTGCAATGTTATCTGTAATAATGTCAACAGCATTATTCACAGTAGCCAAAGGGTAGAAACAAGTATCTGTCATGACTGGATGAGCAAAATGTGATATGTGCACACAAAGTGGAATGTTATTCATCCATAAAAAGGAATGGCATTCTGATACATGCTACGAAGTGAACGAGCCCTAGAAACACTGCTAAATGAAAGAAGCCAGCTACAAAAGGACAAATATTATATGCCTCCACATACCTGCAGTTCCTAGAATAGCCACATTTAGATTGGAGGTTACCAGGGGCTGGGGGAAGGGAGGAGGGGGAATTAATGTTCAGTGGATAAGGAGTTTCAGTTTGGAAAGATGAAAAGTTCTGGAAATGAATAATGGTGATGGCTGTATATTATTTAATGTTCTTAATGCCACTCGTCTATAAACTTAAAGATGGTTAAAATGGTAAATTTTATGTTGCATATTTCTTACCATAATAGAAAACATACTTCACTTTGGTTTCTTTTAGATTTGGCCACATGGAGTAATTTGTACTATGTGAGGAGTCAGGAAACCAGGGTTTGTGTCTCAGCTTGGTCATTTGCTGCTCTGCACCTGGCATGAGTCACCCTTCCCTGCACTTCTGGTTCCTTATCTGTAAAATGGGGCATGTGGGCTTGGTGATTCTGGGATCCCCTCCTAATCCAAAGTTCTATGATCCCAGAGCTCCTGTGGTGAGGCTTATGTCATCAGCCCTCCATTTAGGTCTGGGCGATTGAGTAGTCCCACCCTTTGGCAGCTTCCTTTGGCCATCTGCCTTCTGGCCTGAGGAAATGTGGCTCTGTTTGCTTGCCTGGAGGGCCTTTATAGCCAAGGACTCTGTTCTGAACAAATATGGAGTTGTGTCCTAGTATCACCAGGAAGGGATTTAAATTACTCTCCATAAATGCACCAGGACTTTAAAAGGTATTTCTAAGTAACATCACTACCATCACCAAAACTAATCTGTAGAATTTTGAATTTTAACTTTCTAAAAAAATGTCCCTATGAATTATTTTGCTGTAGCAAAATCGTAATAGTTCTGTGAGCCAGGTGAGAGTTCAGAGACCTATGGAGTAGCCCCAGTTAGGCCACTGAATTTGGGGTTAGTCTCTTTCCCTCTCTGGGCATCACTGGCCTCATCTAGGGTTGGGCTGAATGTTCTGTGAGTCTTTTAATGCCCACTTTGTTTTACTTCTGAGCTGAAGTTATTTGGATAATAAAGAGCACTTGAAGAACTGAAGCCACCTTCCCATCTCTGGGCCTGGTATGTGGGAAACCTGTTAATTACTGAGTTCCCATGGACTGTACACAAGGTAGTCCCAGGACACCATCCTGTCTATCTGTAGGTCACCTTTTAAGAGCCTGGAGTCTGGGAACTATGCAAATATGGGAAGAACCAAATCAAAGCTTTTTCATGGCACTCATCTTCTGGGAGTGGAAGGAACATCATCGTTTTATTCTAACATTGCTTTTTTTTTTTCTTTTCCTAATTCTGCTGCTTGTATACACACAGTCCACTTACTGCTTAAAAAGAAGGTGAGACTCCTCAGCTCTCTACTACTGTAGTGAGGTTGATTTGGGGAGAGAATTTTCTGAGAGAATAGAAGAAACTAGTCTGAATTGACTAGTCTTTGGAACAGCCATGGAGACTTTGATTTCATTGCTTGTTTTTTAAAGTACCTGATTGTAATCAACATAGAACTCATCTTTCATGGCTACTCTTCCAGTAGTTAATTCATAAAAAATATCCACTCATTAATAATATAAAATGGGGAGAATTTTATTTTTTCTATATGATAATTGTGAGAATTAAGTGAGTTAATGCCTATAAGACTAAGAGTTGGGACTGATTGGCATATTGCAAGTGTTTAATAAATTGTAGTTGTTGTATTTGCCATTACTTAGCAGGATTGGGTTAACAGTTTGAGGCCTATATACAGTTTTTCCACTAAAACAAACATGTAAATGGCATGTTTGTTATTTTAGTAGTTTCTAGTCTATGTAGTCAGGATGTACTAGATCTTTTAAAGCAAGTTTTGAAATAGAAATACTAGCCATAAATTGCATTCTACAAATTTTCACTATTTCATATGCTTAATAGGTAAAGCTGACTTTTACTCATGCATGAAGCTCTCCAGAGCACAAGTCCAGGATGCCTGCCTGCTAGCATTTAGTTTACACAGTTGTTTTGGGTGAATATGCAATACTGCTTGTGTTTACAACTTTTCAGAGAGGGGTATTGTTTTCTCTCTTTATTAACCTTCTAGAGGTTCTGACAATTCAGATGTCAGAATTCTGACAATTCAGATGCTTTCTCTTCTTTTCACTAAGGGGAAATATTTTCTCTCCTTTATGATTCCCTTTTCATTTTTGGCTTGGTTTTTGTAGCTGGGTACCCACCCTTGTATAACAACAGCTGTGAGCCATAGCACTGTATATGCACATTTTCCTCACTTTGAGGTGAACAGATGAAGCTCAGAAAGATTGGATGACCTACTAGCTTCACAGAGTTAGTAAGAGCATGTGCAAGGCAGGGCCTAGCCCAATTTGGTGCCCTGCATTTCTATCAAATCCCTTATGTTATGTAGTATGTGTATGTGAGACTCCTCATGGTGCCCTTTTTTTCCTAATAAGAATTCAATTTCTTTTTTCTTAGGCTTCTCTTACTCCCTAAAGATGTAGTTGATTATTTTAATCCACACAGAATGATGATTATCCTTACTTCTGCCTGCTTCTAGACACTTTGGAACTATATATTTGCTGGAAGACTCTTGAAGAAGTCATAATTTTCTTTAGAACCTTCCTACAGAGATTTATCCATAGAGGGCCTGATGACAGTTGTTTCCTAGAATGGGCAGGACTCTGGAGTGATGAGTAGTCTCATCGTCATTCTCTACTGAGCTGCAAGGAGGAATAACCCTCAAGGGCTTTAAATCTATTTGTGGAGATGGGACAAAGTTAAAATTATGACCAATATCAAGGTAAAATACTGATTCTCCTTCTAGGTGGAAGGAAGCCCTTTTACCTTAAACTTAGAAGTCCCTGAGGTAGGGCTATGCTGTCTTCCTGAGACTCTTCTGATTCTCCCTGTCCCTTTCAAAAGTGTCCTGGGGCCAAGTTCACCATCATGGCATCCTCTATGGAAACCTGCTTTGATTTCCCTGTGGTCTCTCAGAAGTGTGCCCAGTCAAGTTCTTTTCCTGAGTGTGCTCTGCCTCCCAGGGCTTTAGTTTCCTCAACACGAATGAGCTAGTCCCTCAACATTGGGGATACTTAGCACCCTTCCCTGTTACAACAGATATAACCCAGTTGCACTTTACCATGCCAGGCTTCTCAAATTCCAAGGAACATGTTACACATCTAAACTTGCTTTTTTTGCCTCCCTGCTGACCCTAGTAGAGGCCTAAGGCTATACTATGAATTCCTGGCACTTGTCAGGAGGCTACACATTTGAGTAGCTTCCATCTTCTTACTGAAATCTTGGTATTGGGTAGAGATGAGACTGAACTATATTGGAGAGAGAGCTTATGCTCTTTTAAGGCCAAAATAGATTGCATAGGGAATTGTCTGTGCCTCTCCTCTGCATTAAACACTTAGCACATGTGGTCAGGAGGCCTAACCTTCCTCAAATCTCACTAGTCAAGGTGATGCTTTCCTAATGGCAGTGCTATTTTGTATCAAGAGCTCTGGCCAGGGAAGTGGTAAGTGGACCACTGCTCTGCTCAGGCCAGTGCATAAAATGCCTATAGACACAACCCACAAAGTCTTTGGAGTTTTTACCCCATAAGACGCTGACATGCCATCATTTCTGAGATTTTAGGTCAGATTAGACTAAAGCAAATTAAGGGCATGGCTAACTCTGCCTCAGTGTCAGAGCTATAGGTCACAACAGGATTCTACTGCTTCCTTTAGAAGGAGGGAGAATACATTCTGGATTACTTAGAGTCTTTTCACTTCCTTGGAAGAAGAAAACCTAAGATTAATATTCTGAGAAGACAGGGAGATGCCTTGATAAAACCAGATTCTCTATTCTGTATCCTTTGGATTTTATTTAGCCAGTGATAAAGATTTCAAGTTTTAAACCCTCTAGAAGGAAAAAGATCCTTATGTATAATATCTCAACTGAATACACAGTTTATTTCATGGTTTGAATTGTAAACAAAAAGGAAGTGGATGGTTTTAAGCAATATTTCTAAACTTCCTTCAGTGATTGTTTTCTATGGAGACTGCAGATGTGCCTTTTGGATACATTATTGAATTAAACAAATGGAAGGTTTCAAGCTATCCCATTTTTGGTTAAAAGCTCCTCTTACTCTAAGTAACCACATTCTTCCCCTGAATATGGTCATCAGACCTGTTAAATGAACTAGAAGAAAGTTCCCTTTATGCATAGTCACAGGACTTGCATAAATTGGGTCCTCACAGTGGCAGCTAACTTGTGTTTGCCACTGCACTGCAGTTTACAGGCTTTGTTTCCTCTTTGGCTGATTATAGTCTATGTGAGGGTAGGGGATTATGTCTTCCTTGTTTTGGTAGCTCTCTCTCTCTCTCTCTTTTTTTTTTTTTTTTGAGATAGAGTGTTACTCTGTGCACTGGGTAAATTGCCATGGTGTCATAGCTTCCAGCAACCTCAAACTCTTGGGCTCGAGTGATCCCCTTTCCTCAGCATCCTAGTTTTTCTATTTTTAGTAGAGACCGGATCTCACTGTTGTTCAGGCTGGCCTTGAACTCCTGAGCTCAGGTAACCCACCTGCCTCAGCCTCCCAGACACTGGTTGCAGTTGGCTGTGTCTTTTTGTCTTTAGTTTTTAGGAAATGATTGCTGAATTGAATTAAACAAGCCTAAAGTAAAATGTTGAAGCAATGGATGGGAAGCAAATTATATTTAAGCTTCAGTGAGTAACTTCCAATAAAAATCTGTTAAGCCAGTTTATTCCATTATGTAGTTGAAATGGCTTTGCTGTTCTCAGAGTGGTGGGATCATCATGGAACATTTATTTTTAACGTCATCTCTGTTTTAAAGACAACAAACAAGCTGAGCTCTGTTAATAAAGTAGTAAATCCTTATAAAAGGCTACTAGATTTACTGCAGTCACAATTTCTCCTTGGAAGTCACAATGTAGGTTTCCATTCAACAAATATTAATTGAGCATCTTCAAGGAGCTAGAACTTTAAAGATGGGAAATTAAAGGTGTTGTTTGTTGTGCAAAGGGTTAAGAGTATACACTGGGAGTCAATTGATCTGGGTTCAAATTCTAGCTCTGCTATTTTCTGCCTATGCCAGACTGAACAAATAATACTATGTATCAGTTTCTTTAACTATAAGTTGGGTCTACAATATGCTTACCTCTGACATTTATGAGGAGTAAGTAGATAATTGCATGTCCAGTGCTTATTGTTGACTGGCTCTTTTGGAAGCATTCAATAAATGTTAATTATTATTGTCATTGGAGGTGTGGTTCCTGACCTGAAGGTCCTGTCAACCCAATATACAGACATTGTGACAAATGCCATTCTTGCTTCAGGATGTCTTACACTTGCTGACCCTTCTGTTGGAACATGGTTCACTTAAGTAATCACATAGCTTTCACGCTCATTTGTCCCAGTGAAATTTTCCTCCACTACCCTATTTAATACTATTACCCCTCCTTCCTGGCACCCCTTGTTTTAATTTGCTGCCTAATTTTTCATCTTATTGAAATGCCATATAACAGAGCATTTACTTATTTGTTCTGTTTGTTAGTCTTCCTTCAGTCAAATGAAAGTTCCAGAAGAGCAAATATTTTGGTCTAGTTTGTCACTTATCTGTTATCAGTGCTTAAAACTATGTGTGCCTCATGTTAGGTGCTGGAGAAGTATTTAGGGAAAGAATGAATGAAAGACCATTCGTGGGAGTCTAGAGGAGGGCATGTTGAACTCTGCCTGTAGGTATCAGGAAAATCTTGACAGAGAGGTAGCTGTTTCTGTTGAGTATTAGATCAGCAGTTCTCAACTTTCTTTTCGTTAAGACACATGTGGAGGATTATATTTCTGTGTTTGATATCTGACTTATAGTTTCTAAGGTACTACCATCCATATACTCCTTTCTCTACAGGTCAAGAAAGAAAATTAGAATCAAGTGAGAGAGTGATATTGTTGGGATAAGGTCAAATCCCTCTGATATTTATTTTAAAAGGTAAATTATTTTCATGCTCTGTATGGTCATAGTTTTTAGTAATAAGGATGTCATGACTGATCTTACTGCTGGAATATTGAAACATGTGTTTGAGGGTGAGTAGGCTTTTTCCAGACAGGTGACCAGGGAGGTAGTGTTTGAGACAGAGGCAATGGCCTGAATGAAGGCATGAGGGCATGGTTTTATAGTAGAACCACAAATAACCTGGTATGACTAAAGCAGAGGATGCCTGGAGGGGAAGCGATGAGAAATGCTGCTGCCAGGCACCAAATTACCAAGGGCCCAAGGTGAGCCCCAGGTGATGGAGCTAAGCACCTTCATCTGTATTTACAGCATCAGCTCCTGCTCATGGATCATATCACTGCCTGAGCTCAGCCTACCACCTACACCCACTGCGTGCTCCCCCATTCTCTCATCTTTGGAAATATTGTCTTCCATGAAACCTGTCCCTGGTGCCAAAAAGGTTGGGGACCCCTGCTGTAGAACACCAGAACTTATTCTTCTGTAGTGGCAATTTTGTATCTGTTAACCAACCTCTCTTACCCACCCTTCCCCTCCTCTTCCCAGCCTATACTATCCATTATTCTGCCCTTTACTGATATGAGATAAGCTACTTTAGCTTCCACATGTGGGTGAGAACATGTGGTATTTTATCTTTGGGTGCTTGGTTCATATCACTTAGCTCAGTGGTTCTCAACCTTCCTAATGCCATGACCCTTTAATACAGTTCCTTATGTTGTGATGACCCCCAACCATAAAATTATTTTCATTGCTACTGCATAACTGTAATTTTGCTACTGTTATGAATTGTAAATATTCGATATGCAGGAGTTGAGAACCACTGACTTAGCTTAATGTTCTCCAGGCTCATTCATGTTGCCACAGATGAAGCATCGCATTCATCAGTTGATGGACATCAATGTCCATATCTTGGCTATTGTGAATAATGCTGCAATCAACATGCAGTGCAGACAGATATCTCTTCAATATACTGATTTCCTTTGGATATATACCCAGTAGTGGGATTGCTGGATCATTTGGTAGTTCTATTTTTAATTTTTGAGGACTCTCCCTAGTGTTTTCCAAAATGGCTGTACTAGTTTACATTCCTACCTAGTGTGCAAGAGTTTCCTTTTCTTTACATCTTCATCATTTATTTTTTTGGATGATAAAAAATTATCCATTCCAAGTCAAAGGCATACTTTGTAACCACAATGAGATAACCATTGTTCCTTAAATATTTTTTAATATTTATCTTTGACTTATCCATTTTTAAATGGATAATAATCTTTCTGATAGGTATGGGGTAAATATCTCGTGATTCTAATTTGCATTTATCTGAGATCAGTGATTTTGAACATTTTATCATACATCTGTTGGCCATTTTTTTTTTTTTTTGAGACAGAGCCTCAAGCTTTCACCCTCGGTAGAGTGCTGTGCCATCACAGCTCACAGAAACCTCTACCTCCTGGGCTCAAGCAATTCTCCTGCCTCCACCTCCCAAGTAGCTGGGACTACAGGCACCTGCCACAATGCCTGGCTATTTTTTGGTTGCAGCTATCATTGTTGTTTGGCAGGCCCAGGCTGGATTCAAACCCGCCTGAGCCGCTTGAGCTATAGATACCAAGCTATTGGCCATTTGTATGTCTTCTGAGAAATATCTGTTCGAATAATTTTCTTATTCTTTAATTGTCAGATTATTTTCCTTTTCTTTTCTTTTCCTCCTCCCTTCCCCTCTCTTCCATTTACATCCATCCCTTCCTTCTTCCTTCCCTCTCTTTCCCTTTCTCCCTCCCTTCCTTCCTTTCTTTTCTTGGCCAAGTTGTTTGAGTTATATTATATATAACTTATATATTCTGGATATTAATCCCTTGTTGGATGAATAGTTTGCAAATATTTCTTCCCATTCTGCAGGCTGTTTCTTCACTTTGTTGATTGTTTCCTTGGCTGTGGAGAACCTTTTTAGTCTGATATAATCTCATGTTTCTATTATACTTTTGTTGCCTGTGTTTTTGAGATCTTATTCATGGATCTTCCCAGACAAATGTCTCAAAGCATTTCCCCTACTCCTTCTAGTAGTTTCATAGTTTCTGGTCTTACATATAAGTCTTTTACCATTTTGAGTTGATTTTTGTGTATGGTAAGAGGTAGGGGGTCTATTTTCATTCTTTCCAGCATCGTTTATTGAAGTGACTGTTCTTTCTCTAGTATACTTTCTTGGTGTCTTTGTCAAAAATTACTTAGCTATAAATATGTGCATTTATTTCTGGGTTCTCTATTCTGCTTCATTGGTTTATGTGTTTGTTTTTATGCCAGTATTTTGCTGTTTGGGTTACTATAGCTTTGTAATATATTTTGAAGTCAGGTGGTGTGATGCCTCCTTCTTTTTTCTTTTGTTTAGGATTGCTTTAGTTGCTCAGGTCCTTTTGTGGTTCCTTATACATTTTAGGATCATTTTTTCTATTTCTGTAGAGAATGTCATTGGTATTTTGATAGGGATTACATTGAATCTATAGATTGCTTTGGGTAGTATGATTATTTAATAATATTAAGTATTTCAAACCATGAACATGAAACTTTTTCCATATAACTTTTTTTATATTCTCTTCAATTTTATTCATTATTTTTTATAGTTTTCATTGTAGAGATCTTTTATTTCCTTGTTTAAATTTATTTGTAGGTATTTGATTCATTTGCAGCTATTATAAATGTCACTACTTCCTTAATTTCTTTTTCTGATAGTTTTATTTTCTATCTTATATGATTAATTTTTATATGTTGATTTTATATCCTCCAATTTCCCCTATTTATCAATTTTAAGAGTCTTTTTGTGGCACCTTTTTGAAGTTTTCTTTATTAATATTATACCATTTTCAAAGAGAGACAATTTACTTATTTATTTCTGGGTTGACTTTTATCTTTATTATTTTATTATTATTTTTTATTAAATCATAGCTGTGTACATTAATGCAATCATGGGGTACAATGTGCTGGTTTTACACACAATCTGAAATGCTTTCATCAAACTGGTCAACATAGCCTTCATGGCATTTTCTTAGTTATTGTGTTAAGACATTT
>CAUYQV010171188.1:0-18551 GCA_963574575.1 Galagoides demidoff | reverse complement strand
TCTTACCATGCAATCCAGTAATCAGGCTGTCTGGTATTTACCCAGGTGAGCTGAAAACATGTTCAGACAGAAACCTGCACATGAATGTTTATAGCACCTTCATTCATAATTACCAAAATTTGGGAGCAGCCAAGATATCCTTCAGTAAAGAAATGGATAAATAAACCGCATCATATTCAGATGATTGAATATTATTTAGCACTCAAATGAAACATGCTATCAAGCCCTTTTGAAAAGACATATGGGGAGCTTAAATGCATGTGACTATGTCAAAGAAGCCAATATGAAAAGGCAAGAGAGTTCTAACTTCATGACATCCTAGAAAAGGCAAAACTATGGAGACAGTAAAAAGATTAGTGGCACCAGGGAGGAAGGAGAAAAGAGGAATGAATAGGTAGAGCAAGTGGGTTTTTAGAGCATTAAAACTGTCCTATATAATAGGATAAAATAGGAGATACGAGTCTTCATATATCTGTTAAAACTCATAGAATGCACAACACCAAGAGTTAGCTCTAATGTAAGGACTTTGAGTGATGATGACATGAGCCTCCTGCCTCAGCCTCCCAAAGCACTGGGATTACCAGCATGAGACATCACACGCATCCTAGTTTTTTTTTTAAAGATGCTATTCACTTATGGTGAGGACAAACAAAACAAGGGCTTTCAGACATGGCTACTTCACCATTTGCAACAAGACAACTTGACAAAACTAAAAATTTCATACTCAGATAAGAATTTTTCTCTCTACAGACATTTAATATATTTCAAATTGCAACAAAATCTTATTTTTTACTATTTATCATATAGTAAAATGACATAATAATTTTCAGACACAATAATTTCACGTATCTCAAGAAAAGCTCTTATCTCAAGAAAAAGATCAGACATACTAAAGCTCATATACAAAAATGTAGATGTTCCATTCAGAGATTTTTCATAAAATAGGTAAGTGATAGAGAGATGGGTTTTCATGTTGAATGGATATTGGTGCATATTCTGGGTCTATCTTGTAGTAGCTGTGAAACTTTTGGTGAGTTATTACTGGGTTACCCTGTGAGCCTCAGTTTCTTCCTTTGCAAATGAGAATTTAAATTTATACCTCAGAATTTGTGAGAAGGGTTAAAAGAGGGTGTATGCACACAGCACGGCACCTGACATGTAATAAGCACTCAGTAAATAGTACTGAGTATCATAACTACAATTAATAACATAACTATTATAATAATAATGATATTGGAAGAAAAATATCTGTTAATGCGGGACTAGTTAAATATATCACGGCCCACTCATATGCAAGAATGTCATATAGCAGACGCATTGATGGAAAATGAACTTCAAGATAGAAACAATGTTCCATCCATTCATTCTTCTGTTCATTTCATCAATCAGTGCTTATTGACTGCCTCTGTCATCTGAACACTGATTTACAAGCATGGAGACTATTGAGTATCAAAATTGAAAGGGATGGATTTCCACGGCTTTCCTTTCTCTAATTGAAGCTTCATTTCCCTTGTTTGTAGACTGGAAGGTTGGGAGTGGTCCCCGAGCTGGCCAAGTTTTGTTAGGCTCCACCTTTCCCCACCTGTTCTGTGCCCGGGAAGCTGACCCCTGCAGGATGTGGGTGTCCTCACAGGCTTCCAGGTGGCTTCCACCAAGGGGAGGCACCAGAAGCAGCTGGAGAGTGGGAAGAAAGAGAGGTTGGCTTGCTTCTGCCCTGCTCCTCCCGCCTCGCCTCGGCATGTTGGAGGACCCCGACCACTTTGGAAAGCCTCTACGGGGTCCATGCCCCTGGGTGGCCCCTGTCCCAGGGCCCCCGCTCCTGCCGCCCTCTAATATTATTGCACTTGCAACTTCAGGCACATTTTGTAAAGGCTCCCACATTGCTAAACCCTGAGTGCTTCACCATCTCTTGTGAATCTCCATAACCCACCCGCTCCTTTACAACATCTGCAGCCTCTTCATCAAAACCTGTTCTTTCATTAGAATTCTGTTCCCCAACTGAACCTTAACTAGGAGAGTCTTAGAAATCCATCCCTTCCCATTTTTACTGGTCCTACACCCTGAAGTAACATCCCCGAAGACTTCTTGGCAGGATCTCAAATGCTTCGTGTTCACTGCCCTTGACTTTTATTCCTTAACATTTTCTCACTTGGTGTCCACCTGGGTCAACTTTTTCTCTTCATCGTTCTGAATGCCAATCAATCTCAAACCTGGATGTCTCACTTTGCCTCATCCTGAAACATTTCATTTATCCTAAATCCTTACATTTTTGCTCGGGGAAACCCTGAGAGAGAAGCTGCTGATTTCCTGCCACCTCACAAACTTTAAGGGTTTTCCCTGTGTTCTGTGGTCTTAGGCAGCAGGCACTCTCCCCTCCCCCCACACGGCTAGGTGGAAAATTTATATTATTCTAACAGAAAATTCACATAGGTGATATTTAAAGATGAGAACCAGGGGGGAGTAGGCAATTACAAGTCTATGGCTTAAAATTAATATATTGAAAATAAGTTCTTTTTGAGCTCTTCAAAGCTTTGTTTAATAAACATTTATCAAGTGCTTTATCTGTGCCAGACCTGAGGAATCAGAGGTTAAAGGACAGAGTTTACTCCTGAGCTCACAGTCTGACAGGAGAAACCTTCATCCCCTAACACTGAAGTAGGGAGAGCAAGGGCATCTAATGTACCATGGAGGAGAATATTGATGCTATGTGGGTTTAAAAGAAAAATCAAGGTCATTTGGTCTCTCCTTAAGAAGCCAGTGAGGCATCTCTGGTTTTCTTAAAACAAACCTAGGAATTTGGCATTTCTCATAAGGGAGTAGCCTGGTCAAATATTATCATATCCCAGGTAGGCAACAAAAATAGCCAGGTAGGAACTAAGTACCTACGTCACACAGTGAAATCCACACACTGTGAAAAGTGTGCTCTGCGATCCTCAATTTCGGGGGAACCATCCATCAAATGAGATCACTAAGCGAGCAACTTAAACAGCAGAAGCACATTATTCCTTACGATCCTTGGACTTAATTTTGCAGCTTATCTTGGCAGCCACAAAAAAAAAAAAAAAAGGCTTAGGGAAACTAAACTCAGAATTTACTACTGGAAACATCAAATGATAAGAGCATTAACCCCCTGAAGGGAGCACTGCTTTATGTAAGATTTTAGGCATTTAGGCAAATGAGCAAAATTTAATAAAAGAAATTTTTATACAGAGTAATCTATTTGTACCAACAACTACTGAGCCCTACACCCTGGTAGCCTCCAGGATAGAAACAAGGATGGTAAAGGCAGAATCTATGTGTGCAAGAGGAGAGTGTCCTTGCAAAGAAAAACGGTGTGCCGAAGTAGCTACCAGAAGGAGGTGTCCAAAGCAGGCAAGGAAGATTGTGTGCAGGCTAGGCAGTCTCTGAGGGGAGGAGGGGGTGGGCACGCCTTTTCTGTAAAGAGCCGGAGAGTAAATATTATGGGCTTTGTGGGCCATATGGTCTCTGTTGCAGCAACTCAGCTGTGCTGTTGGAGCCCCGAAAGCAGCCACAGACAGAAGATACATAAATGACGGTGGCTGAGTTCCAATCAAACGTAAAACCAAGCTAGTGGGCTGTCGTTTGCTAACCCCTGACTTGGGACAGTTGTGGGTGAGGCCATCAGGGAAGGCTTCACAAAGAGCATGCAAGGCTCTGTCACTCAACCTGGACTGCTGGGTTGATGAAGGTATAAGGTCTATCTAGGGTACTTGAGTTAGTGTGTTTCAAGTAACCAGTCCCTGGGAAGGTGTCTCTAAAGAGGCTAGATTTTGTATTCCTGGAGGGGAGGTGTTTTATCTTTAATTCCTATTATCAGGCCACTCGTTATAAGAAAGTTTATTAAATGAATGAAAGAATGGATACACGGTGGGGAAAAAGAGCTTGCTTAGTATTATTGTATTTGAGTTTAGCACCATAAAACATACTTTCTAAAATATATATTTTGAGACAGAGTCTTACTCTGTCACCCTGCATAGAGTGCTGTGGCATCATCATAGCTCACAGCAACCTCCAACTCTTGGGCTCAAGCGATCCTCCTGCTTCCAAGTAGCTGGGACTATAGGTGCCTGCCATGATGCCCGGCTATTTTTTCTATTTTTAGTAAAGATGGGGTCTCCCCCTTGCTCAGGCTGGTCTTGAACTCCAGAGCTCAAGCAATCCTCTCACCTCAGCGTCCCCTAGTGTTAAGTGTTAAGATTACAGGTGTGAGCCACCAGGCCTGGCCTAGATGTGCTTTTATACAATTTTAGCTTTTTATTTTATATAATTTTTCTCCAAGTGGAAATCATGTTCTAGACAAAGGAACAAGAAATTAAGAAGTGTAGAGACCTGTGGTTTAGACACAAACTCCACTAAAAGGCCTTTTTGAAATCTGAAGGCTCAGAAATGAATATTGACTGGTGAACTGGGGCCAGGAATCATTCAGTAGGTAAAACTTAAGATTTATCAATGGTTGGTTTACTTCCTTTGAAGAAGTCTCATTGCTTTTCAAAAGCAAATAAACCAGTAAAAGCAGATGCTTCTTTCATTAAACACACACACACACACAATAATAAAATAAAATAAAATAACTGCCAGCCAGAGAACAGCATTTCTTAGAGAAACTATTCCAGCACTGCCGACAGACAATCGTGCTAACTTGCATTTATTCAGATCACTTCAGAAAAAACTTACATGCAGTATAGTTTTATGAGTAAAGGAAGAATCAACTCAGTAAGACTCCTGCCTTGGTTCAAAGTTGTTCAGATTCTGATTCAGCTGTGTGGGAACCAATTTTTAATGGTAAAACCATTGGCTATTTACACATGAGTGGGACCCTCATTTGTTATCTCGGCGAGTGTTGATATTTGCAACAGCAGTGACATGAGATACTTAAGGACAAATTGCATAGAGAAAGCAAAGAGAATTGATATGTATTAAACACTTACCCTATGTGGGACACAGCATTGGCATATATTATCTCAGTGAATTCACCAGACTGTAATTTCTTGGTGGGTAAGACTGAATCAGACTTAGGAGATAGTAGTGACTATCTCCTCAGCTTAATATGCTTGGAACATTGTGGGTGCTCAATTAATGCTGAATGGATTCTCACAACAGTGCTGCAAGCTGCCTGGCTAAGTAGGCAGGACAGACAGTACTCAGGCTCAGTAACACTTTGTCCACCCCACACAGCTGGACTACATTTCCAGGCTCCCTTATAGTAGTACGTGTGCTCATGGGCCTTAGTTCTGGCCAGTGGCACATGGGCAGAAATGATGTGTGCTGCCCTGGTTCATAGAACCTTCTATATGAAACTATGCCCTCTTCCCTTTCATGGTTTGCTGGCTGGTTGGTATACCCCAAGTTGACCTTGGAAATCATGTGTTGATCATGGCAGAGCCTAGCCCCTGGAGGTGGGGCAGAGCTTTGCCCTCCCTGTAGAACAGTTGGACTTACTCGAGAGAGAAAAAGCTATTGTGCTAAGCCATAGAGATGTTGATGTTTATCACTATTACAACCTGAGTTACTTCAATGAATAGAACTCACTGCTTCTCTGGTATCAGGCTCTGGGTCATGTGCAGTTTCAAAAGGAGGAGGGGTCTTCACAAAAGACAGGCTTAGGAATCACAACCCACAAGATGTTAGGGGAGCCTCTGAGGGTAACCTTTCCAGTAATAAATTATCACATGTGTCCTTACTTAGGAGTCAAGCCAAGAACGATGTTGGAGGTCTTGTTGTTTTGTTCACTGGCACATAGTAGGCACCTGTATCTGCTAAATAACTGGATGAGGAGAAGGCAGGCCCTGGGTGGCTCAGGACAGAGTATACTCTCCTTTCTATGGGAACCTCAAGGAAGTCTTTGGATAATGATACAATAATTACTTTTGATGACTTGTAGACATTACATAATTAAGTACTTTTCAGATGGCCAGTGTGTCCCATTTTTACAAAATCATAGTTACTTGCATATAAATTAAACTGCAAATCAGGTCATTTTTTACCTTGCTCCCACCCAGGTACAAATTAGCAAGGCTCTTATCATAACATGTTAGTGTACTGAAGCTGAAAGAGTAGCTGAGTTGGACTTACATTTATTTTTAATGACTCACTTAGCTGCAAATGCGTGTTAATTCTGCAGCTAATCATCATAATCATTTAGCATCTCAAATTGAAATACAAATGGCGACCTGGACACAGAAACTTACGTTCCTGACCGTACATATCCTACCAGGATCGGTCAGGGAATGGAGTTGAATTTGCTGTCATGTACTCACCCTCCCTGGGAGCTGGTAGGCATCTTTCAGCCACCCCATCCTGCTCAATCTCTTCTGCTTCCATTCTGCCTGTGTCAGCATCTGTAACATTGTGATGTTTTGTCTCATCTATCTTCCTGACTGAAGGGAAAGGCAAGAGCAAGGACTTGATCGTTGGATTCTCAAAGCTTAATTCAGAGATTGGCATTTCGGAGGCACTCGATAAATGTTGGATGAATGAATTAAAAAACAGTGGGAAAGGTAATCCAGTGGCCTTTTGGCTATTATGACTAGGAAAACAGTATCATTGATGCATCATCGATTCAGTCATTTAAGTCATGAATATCCATAACAGAAAAATTCAAAGACATGTCAGCTACGTTTGCTGCTCAAAATCTACTTGTTTGGCCACCACGCAGTAAGTACCTGTTACTATAGATCAGTGGTTCTCAGCCTTCCTAATGCCACAGTGTATTTTCATTGTTAAAAAGGGGTTGTGACCCACAGGTTGAGAACCACTGCTATAGATGAATGTTTAGGAACTCTCAAAATTTATATGTTGAAAATTTAGTCTCTGATATGATGATATTAGGATTTGGGTGGCGGCATGATTAGGTCATGAGGGCACAGCTCTCATGAATGGGATCAGTGCCCTTATAAAAGTGACCCTGGAGATTTTCTTTGCCCTTTGCATCATGTGAGAATGCAGTGAGGAGATGGCCCTGCACAAGCCAGGAAGGGGACCCTCCCCAGACACAAAATCTTCCAGCACCCTGATCTTGGACTTCCCAGCCTCCAAAACTATGAGAAATAATACTATAACCTTCTGCTGTTTATCAGCCATCTGGTCTGTGGTGCTCTGTTACAGCAGCCCCAGTGGTCCCAGGCACTCCGCACACAGGGTGAAAACAGACTCTCCGAGCACTCAGGAGAGTGCTACAGGAGGAAGACTTGTCAGAAGACATTCTACAAACCGCCAGGTGTTTAGAGCGACAACACAAGGGCACAAAAAGTGCACTGGGGTGCAGCTCTGGGAACAGCTAATTGCCTCCAGCAGTCTCAAAAACAGAGACACAGAGAAGCTGACTTTCAAGCTGTAAATTTAAGGGTGCTAACAAGTGTGGCATGAAGGGAAGGGAGTTTCTCACTAAACAATGCCCCATTTATTTCTTAGAGAGTCTGATCTATTTTGGAATATGGCCTAGAAAGTTTCATAGGTGCCATGAATTATATAATACCTCTTTGTCTCATCTTGTCCTCCTTTCAATAAAACAGGTATGAAAAATGACCTTACTTCAAGGACCAGCTGGTCAAAGATTTAAGGGAATATAAAAACTCAGCAATCGCAAAGTGATGAATGGAGATAGACCATTCATAGATAGGAACAACCACCCTAGTAAAATGATCTCCAAGGGTCAATTAATACTTGGAAATAGGGACGTTACAGGGCATATACACCCCCTATTAGATGAAGTATTGGGTCATTTCCTAGCACTGGGCAGGAAGGTGCAATGAAGGCACAGAATAAATGTATTTATTCTTTAGATTTTATAACTAAAGATACACTCTAGTAACACCTGAAAAATACTGTAGAGAAAAAAAACTTCTCTAAAACCTATCCTTAACTTGTGAAATCATATATAATTATAGATTGGGCAACCTAAAGTGATTCAAAATCAAAAGAGAAAATAGTCACTGCTTTGAATAGTTAGTTCCTGCATACAGAAGCCTGGATATTGATTTCCTGAACTATAGATCACCCTGGCATACTACAAAAGTTTATTTATTATTGTCCTGAAGTCTAAAAAAAAAAAAAAAAAGAAGGCGTTTGCAAACCCCTAATTAAAGTTTAAATGAAAGCAATCATCAGATAAAAGTGAGGCACAGTCTAAGGGATTAAAATAAATTATGCTGTGATGGTATTTGAAAGTAAGAAAATGGAGGATCAGGATGGTTTTTCTAAAAAAGAGAATCCTGCAAATATATATGGAATGACAAACTCATGTTGTAAGGACTATGCTGTAAAAAAAAAAAAAAAAAAATTAATGAAAACTTAAATCCTCACTGTGTTAATTTAGTTTTTCAATAGACAACCAGTGTTGCTTAACTGAATTCCATTAGCTGTAGAAGATGATGAGGATAACTAAAGAAAAGGAAATCATTATTTTGTGGGATTCTTAAAACAGAAGTCATGATGCTCTGGAGTTTTAAATAAGGTATCTTTGAAAGGGAATTTGCTGTATAAAAATAACAAACTGCATAAAATATTAGAGGAAAATGTCAGAAGTGTTAACCACGTCCTTCAGCTTAGGGTCTCAGCTGCTTTCTGGCAACCCTCTCCTCACACTTACATCTGTCTCCAAGTCCCAGAAATTGGTCCCTCTCAGCACTGGCCAAGCCTCTGTACCCCTTTATGAAAATTTCCTCTAATTATCCAAATTTGAGCATGCTAGGTATTTTCTTCTGAGATTGGAATGGAATTCTGGGGTGCGATCGCTCATGCATTTGAGAAACACAGGCAGGGCCAGCTGCGGTGGCTCACTCCTGTAATCCCAGGCCTCAGAGACCAAGGTGGGTAGATGGCTTGAGCTCAGAAGTTCAAGACCAGCATGAGCAAGAGTGAGACCCCGTCTCTACTAAAAATGGAAAAAAATAGCCAGGCGTTGTGGTGCACATACCTGTAGTCCCAGCTACTAGGGAGGCTGAGGCAAAAGAATAGCTTGATATATTTGAGGGCAGAGGTTGCTGTGAGCTATGATGCCATGGCACTGTACCCAGGGCAGGGAGCAAGACTCGGTTGTAAAAAAAACAAAAAAAAGAAGAAAGAAATGCAGGCAGAACCTCCTTCCCAGGAGGAAATAATTGAGGGCAAATGGTGACATCATTTATTCAAGTTGTCACCAACAGTCACAGGAGACAAAGTGCAGGTTAAAGGGAAGGTGCTGGGAGGTCAGAGACCGAGACAATTACTTAATTGCTTTGGTGACGAGTCTCTTGGCTTCTCCTCACTCTCTCAGGAAGTATACAAAGAGGAAAATGAGAAACTGAAATCTCTGAATGTACAATTAAAAGTATGCACTCGCGCTAGACTGTTTATCGCAGCTCAATTTACAATTGCCAAAATGTGGAAACAGCCTAAATGCCCATCAACCCAGGAATGGATTAACAAGTTGTGGTATATGTATACCATGGAATACTATTCAGCCATTAAAAAAGATGGAGACTTTACAGCCTTTGTATTAACCTGGATGGAAGTGGAACACGTTATTCTTAGTAAAGCATCCCAAGAATGGAGAAGCATGAATCCTATGTACTCAATTTTGATATGAGGACAATTAATGACAAGAGGAGGAGGTGAGCAGAGAGGAAGAAGGAGGGAGGAGTGGGGAAGGAATTAGCAAAGAGAGAAAAGAAGGGGTGGGGTGGGGTCTTGGTGTGTGCCACACCTTTTGGGGGCAAGACACGATCATAAGAGGGACTTTACCTAACACATGCAATCAGTGAAACCTGGTTTCTTGTACCCTCAATGAATCCCCAGCAATAATTCTTTTTTTAAAGTATGCATAGAGAAAAAATCAGGAAGTCCCCAAAGCAGCCCATGTACTGCAGTCACAATGATCGCTCTTCTTCCAGAGTCACAGGGCAGACAGAGCCCAAGCCCAGAGCCTGACTAACAGCTGCAGAACTGTAGCACCAATGACAAACCAGCTTTAAGAGGTGTCTGATATCAAGATAAGGCTCTGGCTCAAAGTGGGTGTGGCCCTGATAAATGGGATGGGATCATTTGGATGGACAGAGACAAGCTATAAACTTTGAACCCACAAAATTGCCATTGCCCATGGGAATAGGCATTTCCTCCCTATGAAAACCAGCCTTTCCCTGCATAATAACCTGTTGGTCACTCCTATCACTTCTCATTGCCTCTAGATCTATGCCTAAGTTAGGACACAGCACAGCTCAGAGAGAAATATGAGACAGCCTACATCCCTTACTTAAGAAACCCTCCGTAAGATTTATAGAACCTCACCAGTCTCCATCAGCACGAGCCAAGAGACATGTCTGAGTTTTTAAGAGCACTGGGCCAATGAAGACAAGATATAAGGCTTGGTCTGGTTGAACTCAGTGATAAGATGCACTCACTCAGGATTTAGGGTTTCATGTTTTAGCTTGAGCCTCAGGGAGTGGCCTCAATAATCTTCCTGACTGGCCATTCAGAACCTGCACTCCAAGGTAGCCTAACACATGTAGAAGATTGAAATAGGATCCTCATCTCTCACCACACAAAAAATAATTCAAAGTGGATAAGAAGCTTGAATATAAGGCATGAAACCATAAGAATTCTAGAAGAAAATGTAGGAGAAACTCTTCTAGATATTGGCCTCAGCAAAGAATTTATGACTAAGACCCCAAAGGCAATTAAAGCAACAATAAAAACAAATGGTACTTGATTAAGTTCAAAAGCTTCTGCCCAGCTAAGAAAATAATCAACAGAGCAAATAAGCAATCTACAGAATGGGAGAAAACATTCACAAACTATACATCCAATAAAGGGCTAATATCGAGAAACTACCAAAAATGCAAATAAATCAGGAAGAATATAACAAACAACCCCATTTAAAAGTGGGAAAAGACATGAACAGAAGTTCTTCAAAACAAAATAGACAAACGGGCTTCGAATACATTAAAAAATGCTCAATGTCACTAATCACCAGGGAAATGCAAATTAAAACCACAACAATATATCACCTGGCTCCTTTTAGAATGGCTTCATTAAAAAGTCCAAAAAAATAAAAAATAATTTTAAAAAAGTCCAAAAGCAATAAGATACTAGCACGGATGCAGGGAGAAAGGAACGCTTATACACTATTGGTGGGACTGCAAATTAGTACAACCTCTATGGAAAACAGTACAGAGGTTCTCAAAGAACTAAAAGTAGTCCTACTATTCAATCCAGCAATCCCACTACTGGATAGCCATCCAAAGGAAGATAAATCATGTCATCGAAAAGACACCTGCACTCAAGTGTTTATTGTAGCACAATTCATAATTGCAAAGATGTAGAGCCAACCCCCCAAAGTGCCCATCAATTCATGAATAAAATGTGGTGTTCATACCACGGAGTACTACTCAGCCATTAAGAGGATGCTTAATGCCTTCTGCAGTAATTTGGGTGGAACCAGAGACCACTATACTAAGTGAAGTATCACAAGAATGGGAAAGCAAACACCACATGTACTCTCTAACAAACTGGAACTAACTGTGGGACACAGATGTGCACAGAGGGAAGCAGAACTCAGCAGAAATCAAGCAGTGTGGAGGGGAAAGGAGGAGAGGGGGCAAAAACCTAACAGGTATGATGAATTCTGTTCAGGTGATGGGCACGATTATACTCCAGACTCAAGCATTACAAAACATATCTATGCAACAAAAATATTTGTACTCGCTTAATATTCTGAAATAATAATTTTTTAAAAGATGGCCTAAGCTTATGTGGTTAAATTGAACTTCCCAGAATCCTGGAGAACAGGGGTTGGCTAATTGTGATCTATAAGCCAAATCTGGCCTGCCATCTGTTTTTATATGGCTTGAAAGCTAAGCATGGTTTTTATAATTTTAAAATGTCAAACATGAATGCTTGCTGAGTTTTGCCTCTTGGCTCACAAAGACTGAAATACTTATTATGTGGCCCTGGGCTGACCCCTGCTGTAGAAGAAGGAGTCGGAAGGTCAGAGAAGGGGTGCTGAAGTGGATCTCAGAAAAGCAATAGCCATTCCCTAAACAAATACAGCACCCACACTTACCAAGATTGGGGGAGGAGCAAGCACTCGTAAAAAGTTAGTGGTAGCCGTCTTCTGCGTTGTGGCTGTTCCCTGCAGCCTGGAAATGAGGGAGCAGGTATTTTAAATAGAATCAGTGTCTTTGATACCAATGGAGATGAAGGGATCCAAGAGCAGGGAACACTAATAGTTGGGAGCTCTTAACTGTCAGCAGCAAGATGGATACAACAAACCACAGGGACAGAGTCCTGATCCACAGGGATCTATAGTGATTGACTAACTGAGCTCAGGATTTTTTTTTTTTTTTGAGACGGAGCCTCAAGCTATCCCCCTGGGTAGAGTGCCATGGCATCACAGCTCATAGCAACCTCCAACTCCTGGGCTCAAGCTAGTCTCCTGCCTCCGACTCCCAAGTAGCTGGGACCACAGGCACCCGCCACGACGCCCGGACATTTTTTGGTTGCAGCCATCATTGTTGTTTGCTGGGCCCAGACTGGGGATTCGAACCTGCCACCTTGGGTGTAGGTGGCTGGCACCTTAGCCCATTGAGCCACAAGCGCTGAGCCCCCAAGCCCAATCTTAACCCTAACATTGACTGTGACCTTGACCCTGACCCTGACCTTGACCCCAACCCTGACCCTAATCTTGATCCTGACCTAACCCTAACCCAACCCTCACCCTAACACCAACCCCAACCCTAACCCTAACCCCAGCCCAATCTTAACCCTAACCCTAACCTTGACTATGACCTTGACCCTGTCCCTGACCCTAATCTTGATTCTGACCTAACCCTAACCCCAAGCCAAATCTTAACCCTAACCTTAACCTTGACCGTGACCTTAACCCTAACCCTGACCTCGACACCGACCCTGACCCTAATCTTGATCCTGACATAACTCTAACCCCAACCCTAACCCTAACTCTAACCCCAAGCCCAACCTTAACCCTAACCTTAACTTTGACTGTGACCTTGACCCGAACCCTGAACTTGACCCCGACCTTGACCCTAATCTTGATCCTGACCTAACCCTAACCCCAATCCTAACCCTACTCCTAATCCAACCCCAACCCTAACACTAACCTTGACTGTGACCTTGACACTGACACTGACCTTGACCCCGACCCTGACCCTAATCTTGATTCTAACCTAACTCTAACCCCAATCCGAATCTTAACCCTAACCCTAACCTTGACCGTGACCTTGACCCTCACCTTGACCCCGACCCTGACTCTGACCCTGAACATTTCCCTGACCCTAACCATGACCTTGACACTGACCCTGACCTTGATCCCGACCCTGACCCTAATCTTGATCCTGACCTAACCCTAACCCAACCCTAAACCTAAACCTAACACCAACCCCAACCCTAACTCTAACCCCAAGCTCAATCTTGAACCTAACCTTAACCTTGACCGTGACCTTGACCCAGACCCTGACCTTGACCCCGTCCCTGACCCTGAACTTTACCCTGACCCTGACCCTGATATTAATCCTGACCTAACCCTAACCTGAACCGTGACCTTGACCCTGACCCTGACCATGACCCTGAACTTTACCCTAACCCTGAGCCTAACCTTGACACTGACCCTGACCTTGACCCCAACCCAGACCCTGAATCAGAACTTTACCCTGACCATGACCCTAACCTTGACCCTCAACTTGACCCTGACCTTGACACCGACCCTGACCCTAATCTTGATCCTGACCTAACCCTAAACCCAACCCTAACCCTAACCCTAACAGCAACCCCAACCCTAACCCTAACCCCAAGCCCAATCTTTTTTGTTGTTGTTGTTTGTTTGTTTGTTTTGAGACGGAGCCTTAAGCTATCCCCCTAGGTAGAGTGCCATGGCATCACAGCTCATAGCAACCTCCAACTCCTGGGCTCAAGCAAGCCTCTTGCCTCTGCCTCCCAAGTAGCTGGGACCACAGGCGTCCGCCCCAACGCCCGGCCATTTTTTGGTTTCAGCCATCATTGTTGTTTGGCGGGCCCGGGCTGGGGATTCGAACCCACCACCTTAGGTGTACGTGGCTAGCGCCCCAGCCCATTGAGCCACAGGCGCCGATCCCCCAAGCCCAATCTTAACCCTAACCCTAACCTTGACTGTGACCTTAACCCTAACCCTGACCTTTACCCTGACCCTGACCCTAATCTTGATCCTGACCTAACCCTAACCCTAACACCAAGCCCAGTCTTAACCCTAACCCTAACCTTGACTGTGACCTTGACCCTGACCCTGACCCTAATTTTGATCCTGACCTAACCCTAACCCCAAGCCAATCTTAACCCTAACCCTAACCTTGAATGTGACCTTGACCCTGACCCTGACCTTGACCCCGATCCTGACCCTGACCCGGAACTTTACCCTGACCTGACCCTGACCCTGACATTAACCTTGATCCGACCCTGATCCTAATCTTGATCCTGACCTAACCCTAACCCCAACCCTAACCCTAACCTTGACCGTGACCTTGATCATGACCCTGACCTTGACCCTGACCCTGACTCTAATCTTGATACTGACCTAACCCTAACCCCAACCCTAACCCTAACCCCAAGCCCAATCTTAATCCTAACCCTAACCTTGACCGTGACTTTGACCCTGACCCTGACCTTGACCCCGACGCTGACCCTAATCTTGATCCTGACCTAATCCTAACCCCAACCATAACACGAACCCCAACCCTAACACCAAGGCCAATTTTAACCCTAACCCTAAACTTGACTTTGACCTTGACCCTGACCCTGACCATGAACTTTACCCTGACCCTGACCTTGACCCTGACCCTAACCCTAATCTTGATCCTGACCTAACCCTAACCCCAAGCCCAATCTTAACCCTAACCCTAACCTTGACCATGACCTTGACCCTGACACTGACCTTGACCCCGACCCTGACCCTAATCTTGATCCTGACCTAACCCTAACCCCAACCCTAACCCTAACCTCAAGCCCAATCTTAACCCTAACCCTAACCTTGACCATAACCTTGACCCTTACCCTGACCTTGACACTGACCTGACCCTGACCCTAACCTTGACCCTGACCCTGACTCTGACCTTGACCCTGACCCTGACCCTAATCTTGATCCCGACCTAACCCTAACCCTAACCCTAACACCAACCCCAACCCTAACCCTAACCCCAAGCCCAATCTCAACCCTAACCCTAACTTTGACCGGGACCTTGACCCAGACACTGAACTTGCGCCGACCCTGACACTAATCTTGATCCTGATCTAGGGTTAACCCTAACCCTGCTGCCTGGGGTGAGCGCCTGCTGCCCGTGGTGAGCACCTGCTGCCCATGGTGAGCGCCTGCTGCCCGTGGTGAGCGCCCGCTGCCCATGGTGAGTGGCTGCTCCCCGCGGTGATCCCGACCCTGATCCTAATCTTGCTGCCCACGGTGAGCTCCTGCTGCCCGTGTGGTGAGCAGTTGCTGCCCGTGGTGAGCGCCTGCTGCCCACAGACATACACTACTGCATCTGGCATCTCTTATTATTCTAAATATTCACTTCATACATTTTCTTTGTCTTAAAGAAGGCTTCCCCAAATCTCAGGGTGGGAATGTAAAGCAATAGAAGATTTTATGAGATGATTTGAAAATATATACCAAGAATTTTTAATTTTTTTTCCTGAAACAGAGGCTCAGTCTATCACCCTAGCTACAGTGCCTTCACGTCATCATAGCTTATAGGAACCTCAAACACTCAGGCTCAAAAGATCCTTTTACCTCAGTCTCCCAAGTAGTAGAGACAGGGTTTCACTCTTCAAGTAATCCACCCACCTTGGCCTCCCAGAGTGCTAAGATTATGGGTGTGAGCCACTGCACTCTGCCTTGTACCAAGAAGTTTTTCTTTTTCTTTTTAGACAGAGTCTCACTATGTGGCTCTCAGTAGAGTGCTGTGACATCACAGCTCACAGCAACCTCAAACTCTTGGGCTCAAATGATTCTCTTGCCTCAGACTCCCAAGTAGCTGGGACTATAGGCATTCACCACAATGCCTGGTTATTTTTTGGTTGTAGTTGTCATTGTCGTTTGTCAGGCCTGGGCTAGATTCGAACCTGCCAGCTCCAGTGTATGTGGCTGTTGCCCTGGCAGCTGAGCTACAGGTGCCAAACCCTTTTTTCTCTTTTTGAGACAGAGTCTGACTCAGTCGCTTTGAGGTTAAGTGTCATGGCATCATACCTCACAGCAACCTCAAACTCTTGGGCTCAAGCAATCCTCTTGCCTCTGCCTCCCAAGTTGCTGGGACTACAGGCTCCCGCCATAACACCCAACTATTTTTAGAGACCAGGTCTCACTCTTGCTCAAGCTGGTCTCAAACTCCTGAGTTCAGGCAATCCACTGGCCTTGGCCTCCCAGAGTGCTAGAATTACAAGCCTGAGCCATCTCACCCGGGCCTGTACCAAGAATTTTAAAATATCCATGCTGAGGGCAGGGCCTATGGCTCCATGAGTAGAGTGCCAGCCCCATATATAGAAGGTGGTGGGTTCGAACCCAATCCTGACCAGACTGCAACAAAAAATAGCCAGGCATTGTGGTGGGTACCTGTAGTCCCAGCTGCTTGGGAGGCTGAGGCAAGAGAATTGCCTAAGCCTAAGAGCTGGAGGTTGCTGTGAGCTGTGATGCCACAGTACTCTACTGAGGGTGACAAAGTGAGACTCTGTCTCTAAAAATATATATATATATATGCTATTTAATCCAGTGGTATTTTTTTTTTTTTGAGACGGAGCCTCAAGCTATCCCCCCTGGGTAGAGTGCCATGGCATCACAGCTCATAGCAACCTCCAACTCCTGGGCTCAAGCGAGTCTCCTGTCTCAGCCTCCCAAGTAGCTGGGACCACAGGCGCCCACCACAGCGCCCGACAATTTTTTTGGTTGCAGCCGTCATTGTTGTTTTGGTGGCCCAGGCTGGGGATTCGAACTCGCCACCTTAGGTGTACGTGGCTGGCGCCTTAGCCGATTGAGCTACAGGCGCCAAGCCAATCCAGTGGTATTTTTTAAAAGATATATTTGTAAGGAATAGAATACAAGCTCATTTAAACTTGTTAGTAAATCCATAGTAGTTTTTTTCATGCTGCTTTTTATCAAATATTAGATGTTAAAAATACCTCTTTTGTCCTTTTGGGTGTTCTACATAAAAAGGGGTCGTCACATAATTTAAAATGAGCATGCTCTTTGTAATGTGTATGTGTTACAAATGTAAATGGTACAGGGATCTTGTCTTAGCCACTTATTCATCTTATTCCGCAGTCAGCTGAGTACCCGAACTCAGATGTATAGTAGATACTTGATAAATTACATTTTGGATAGATATATGCACACACAAACAACTTTGCGTGTGTGTTTTAGTAAAGCTTGGATGGGTATCTTAAGATTGCAGATTTTTTTTTTTTTTGAGACAGAGTTTCACTATGTTGCCCTCAGCAGAGTGCTGTGGAGACACAGCTCACAGCAACCTCAAACCCCTGGGCTTAAGCGATTCTCTGGCCTCAGCCTCCCGAGCAGCTGGAACTACAGGTGCCCGTCACAACACCTGCCTATTTTTTGTTGCAGTTGTTATTGTTTAGCTGGGACCACAGGCGACCCCCACAACACCCGGCTATTTTTTGGTTGCAGCCGTCATTGTTGTTTTGGCAGGCCTGGGCTGAATTCAAATCCACCACCCTAGGTGTATGTGGCTGGCGCATTAGCCACTTGAGCCATAAGCACCGAGCCTATCATTGACATTTATTTAGTGCTTACTCGTTGTGAGGAAGTATTCTAAGCATTTTTTTTTTTACATGTCAAGTTATTTAAACCTATAAGAATCAAGCTGAGTGAGTGGCACCTATGGCTCAGTGGGTAGGCACCAGTCCCATATACCAAGGGTGACGGGTTTTAACCTAGCTCAGCCAGCTAAAACATCAGTGGCAACTGCAACAAAAATAGACAGGCGCTGTGGCGGGCGCCTGTAGTCCCAGCAACTCAGGAGGCTGAGGTAAGAGAATTTCCCTAGCCCAAGAGCAGGAGGTTGCTGTGAGCTGTGACACCACTGCACTCTACCGAGGGTGACAAAGTGACACTGTCTCAAAAACAAAAAGCAACTAAAAAAAAAGACCAGCTTTAGCAAGGGAAGCTGCGGCGGCAGGAAGATTATTTGTACCCAGGAGTTTGAGGGTGCTATGAGATAGGTTGATGCAATGGCTCTCTTGCCTGGGCAACAGAGTGAGATTCCATCACACACACACAAAAAAAACCCCAAGCTCGGCGCCTGTGGCTCAAGTGGCTAAGGCACCAGCCACATACACCTAAGGTGGTGGGTTCGAATCCAGCCCGGGCCTGCCAAACAACAATGACAGCTGCAACCAAAAAATAGCTGGGTGTTATGGCGGGCGCCTGTGGTCCCAGCTACTTGGGAGGCTGAGGCAGGAGACTCGCTTGAGCCCAGGAGTTGGAGGTTGCTGTGACCTGTGATGCCACAGCACTCTACTCAGGGGGACAGCTTGAGGCTCTGTCTCAAAAAAAAAAAAAA
>CAUYQV010171179.1:0-26594 GCA_963574575.1 Galagoides demidoff | reverse complement strand
GGAGGCAGGAGACTCGCTTGAGCCCAGGAGTTGGAGGTTGCTGTGAGCTGTGATGCCACAGCACTCTACCCAGGGAGACAGCTTGAGGCTCTGTCTCAAAAAAAGAAAAAAAAAGTTTTAATATTTATTTCCCTACATAATAAAAAAAGAGAGGACAAATCAGATTAACACATGTGCATAATTTGTCATGTCTAGGTTAGAATGGATAGGTTAGGTTATGCTGCCATATCAAGTGAGCCCCAAGTGATACTTCTGTGATACTCACAGTGAACCTGGAAAGCTCTACAGGACAACTTTACCCGCTGCGAGTCACCGTCAGTGCCTCCATTTTACAATAACTTTAAATCAACTGAACTGAAATCTCTCCTTTTGCTGGTGCTGAGAAGGGTTAGCCAAACTGGAGAAACTGCACTGTGGTCATAAACTCTCTCTTGATTCACCTCTGCCTAAGGTATCCCCTAAACTGCTTGTCATGGGGAATTAGGATGTGGTGATGACCTTTAAGTTCTACATCATTTTTCTCTTTAAGCAGGCACACAGGTGATTTTTCAAAGTATCATTCCCATAGTTTAAACAGCAGAAAATCTAGAATTCACATACTGGGCTGCATGAGGGGAAAGTCAATCCCACCCTCTATTGAACAACATGCTTTTCAAATTATGTATATTGTCTAACTCCAGAAACTAGACAAGCGTCTGAAAATGAATTAATTACTCACTTCTGAAGAAACAATTATGCCTAACTAGAAAAATCTCCTGGTTTAAATTATACAATATAAAATTAACATTTGACTACAGCACAATTGTCATTGGAATAACCACACTCTCAGACTGTATACACCTAAACAATTGCAAATCCCTAAGAGACTATGCACAAAGAATTGCAGAAATGGAGTTCCATTTGTGCTATGAATAATAAAAAAAACCTCTCAGACCAAATTATTATTATTCACAAATGTGAGAATAATGGTGACAATTGTACTAATTTGTTCTTTTCATGAGGTACACAGAGACATCTATGCTCACACTATGAAGGTTCTAATGGTTAATGTGGGTGTTTAATATGATTTGATGAATGCATTAACCTTGAGGAAAAAATAACGACTAAAGAAAATTGTATAATTTTCATCTTTATCATCACAATGCTGTTTGGGGGAAATAATTGCCTAATAATTTCATGCAGGAGCAATCAAGAGATAACAGGAGGATGACTAACGCTGTGCGTACCCCGGGACTGAGAGCAGCTCTGCGGTGTGCTGGCCGCACGCCTGCAGTCTCCAGCCGACTTTCCCCAAGAAGCAGGCACTTAAGAGGAGCTGGGATGGGGAGGGCAATAACAGCGTGAAAACTGGTAGAAGAGATAATTCCAGTTCAGCATCTAATCTAGGAACAAGTATTGAAACTAATGTCAGAAAACTTGGAAAGAAAATTACAGATGCTTGGCAGGTGTGCTTGTGAGTCATTTCTCTGTTACCCCTATGTGCTCCAATCCTATACCAAGCTTAAGAATGGAAAATAGTTATGTGCTGGTTTTAAAACCATGGGTAAACACTTTGATGTGTCTCCCATCCAGAGGTGGAGCTGAGGTGACCTCCCTGGGGGAATTAAAGGTAGTAGAAACCCCTTTGTGTGATGCCCAAGGTGGGGTGAGAGAAGGGCACACAGCTCCTCCACTGGGGTGCTCCACAGGGGTCCCTAAAATCAGTAGGATGGATCAGTAGGATCAAGAGGACTCCAGCCACTCTCTCTCCACCACCTAGGGAGAAGCTCTGGGTAGAGCCCCTGGGCTGAGTGCATCAGCAGCCTGAGCCACCTCACATTCTGGAAACATCCCTCCGGTTTTGTGCTGATGAGGTTTGGGCCGGTGGTTATGCATCTGTTGGTAATGCATGGGAGGACTTCCTCCTGCCACCGTTATGGGAGTACCAGGACAGCTCTGAATGGCCGGGTTCCATGATTTTTACTCCAGTGTTTATTTTTGCGCATGGATGAATGGTTTGCTTAAGTATTTTTGGAGAAGATAAAAGAAACATATGACTCAATAGTTCTCAGGGAAAATGGCCAGCAGACTTCCTGGTGATGGGAACGAAATGGACCTTCATGGTTCTGAGAGACGATTCCCTTCAGCTCAGTCGGGTGAGAAAGGACAGACGCCATTCAAAGCTCTTGGTGAGAAAGTGTCTGTATTTGGCAACGTTTCATTTATCTGTCTTTCATAAATGTGTGACAAGTGGAACAAACTGGTGCAATCCACACGCCAGCATACACACACACTCATCGTCACCAAATACCGTGGGGTGGGCGGGTTTCCCGGTCAACACAGCCTGGACAACAGTGGACGTAAACGTGGGATCCACAGCCTGTGGGGAGAAAGGGAGAGCCCCGTCCTGACACGTGGAGGGGATTGTGGCAGATGGCACAGACCCAGGGGAGGGACAGGTTTGCTGTAAGTAGAGGGACTTTCTGATGAACACAGTTGGATTTTACCTGTCTTCTGATTACCAGATGTTCTCAAGGTAGAAATTGGATGTTGGTCTGATTTGCACGCATAGTGTATACTGAAGTATATTATCATTTTTTCTGTTTTTGATTTTTTCCATTTTTCAGAATGGCTTAGAAATACAGACTGTCAATAAAATGAGTAAACTGTTCGCCTACCATCAAAAAATAAAAAAGTTAAAAGTTAATGTTTTAGATGACAACCCTACGCCTAAATTAAATACGGTCTCCACGGTTCAGCCTCTCTGATGAGACTCAGATACCTGACATCTGATGGGTTCTGTTTGTTCCTAAAATGAACTAGATTGCTAAGGTTATTCTAGTTTTTTTCCAGTATTATATGAAGACAAAAAAAGAGTAATTTTAGAAAATCAAATTCTGCTGCTATAGTTTGATACTTTCTTGTAACAACTTGAGTCATGAGAGACCGGCCTGATTTCTGTTTTTCAAGCCAATTTCCTACTCCCTTAATCTATAAATATTAGTTCTAGGAAAATTTTTAATTCCACATCCTCTATTATTTATTTCACGCCTTTTATCTTACATTTACTGTGCATATTTTCTCAACAAATACTCTTTGTTTTGTTCAGAAAGAAACTGAGAAAAACTTTCTCCCGAAATTTATCCATGATGTAAGTCAATAATTTCATTTCTGAGTTTCTCACGCGGCCCCTGTGAGGTGCCCCTCAGCCTGGAGCTTATTAGTGCTCTTGTTTGCCTACAGGCTTGTCTCTGGAAACTCAAAGTGCCTGGAAGTGCTTTGCATATAATAAGAATTCAAGAAACACTTGTTTTAAAAAGGCTGAATGAACTACCAAGTGTAAGAAACTTATAATAAATATGAAGTTTCTGGCAAAAACAAACAAACAATAAAACCAATTGGGCTCAGTGGGTTTATGGTCAATCATTTTTATTTATTTATTTATTTATTTATTGCAGGTTTCGGCTGGGGCCGGGTTTGAACCCACCACCTCCAGTATATGGGGCCAGGACCCTACACCTTTGAGCCACAGGCACCCCTCCTTTTTTTTTTTTAATCAAATCATAACTGTGTTCATCTAAGGGTACAATGTGCTGATTTGATATACAATGTGGAAAGCTTACATCAAACTGATTAACATAACCGTCACCTCACTTAGTTATTTGTTGTGGTAAGACATTCATACTGTACTGATAGAAGTTTTGAAATGTACCACTGCATTGGGGCACAATTTGGTGAGGTCCTCCCAAATTCTCCCCCCTCCTCCCACTGGCTCAGGGGGGTTAAAAAGAAACATTTCAAAGGAAGACAACTTCAAACTAAAGTTTCTGTGTCATGAAAGTATTACATTCCAGAGCTTTTTTATTCCAGTAAGTAAATGAATGTACAAAAAAATAAAATCCCAGTGTGATCAATCGTGTCTTTTTATCTTGTTAAAGAAGCAAACAATAGGAGAATTGTGACAGTGAATTTAAGCTTTCAATAATGAGAACACTGCACTTCCTAATAAGAACTGAGATTTAATATATTACTAACCTTAATAAGTCAAAGCTGTATACAAAACTTGCTTTTGATGGTGACATTTCAAAATCACCCTGCTTATCAGAGTGAAACATTTATTTTTTATGAGGCAATGCTACATTGAGTCAGAATGTATCTCTTATAGCACATATCATATTCTATTGCATTAAAATTATAAAAACAAAAATTATTTTCTACTTTTTAAGGGACTAGGCTTAACACTGTATGTTGATTTCACAACATCTAAGGTTTAGAGAAAGAAAGAAAATGTCAATGTAATAATCATGATAATATAAAAATATTCAAGAAGTTCTTAACTTAGGAAAATATAATTGACTTGGATGAATACTTGTGATGTATTTTTCTTAAATTCCCTTTATAGTATAAGACAAATCACTCTGATCCTTTGGTTGTCCAGGGACATAATTAAAAGTATTTATTTCTTCAAAGTTTTTACTAGAATACATTAATACTTGTCACTTAATTTTTTCCCATATATATATATCATTTTTTCTTCCTGGAAAAGGCATATCCAGAAATACCTCTGTGCCTATCTTCTTGCTTACCACAAAGCTCCAGGGCAAAGTGCTCCATCCAGGCCCAGGACCCCACTATTCTGCAGATGATGGAACTCCTGGATAAGAATGGAGTCTGTGGCTCAGTGCCTGTGGGTCAAGTGGCTAAGGCGCCAGCCATGTACACGAAAGGTGGCGGGTTCAAATCCAGCCCGGGCCCACCAGACAACAATAATGGCTGCAATCAAAAAATAGCCAGGCGTTGTGGCGGGCGCCTGTGTTCCCAGCTACTTGGGAGGCGGAGGCAGGAGACTCGCTTGAGCCCAGGAGTTGGAGGTTGCTGTGAGCTGTGATGCCTCAGCACTCTACCCAGGAGGACGGCTTGAGGCTCTGCCTCAAAAAAAAAAAAAATGAATGTTGTCTGTGTTGGCGTTCAGACACAATAACTCCTGGAATCTGATCACAAACACAAAGATGCATATTAGCACCACTTCAAGAGATGGGTCGTGATCAGAGGAGTATCAAGAAGGCTCATAGGAGACTATGAAATAATCCCGTGGTGATGGATGCGTGAGAACATTTTAATGTTTCTTGCCAGATTTCCTGTTCATTGTCCTACTGAACACTCTGAAATACAATGAATGGAGATGCATTTCTCTAGGGTGATCTCTAATTGCCAAATTTTATTTCTGCCTTTGGAAAGGACAGTGCAGATATTTAAGCCTCCTTTATAGACAGTAAGTTTGAGGGTTGCACATCTCACTAAGTTCGTTCAAAACTAAAAGTTAACCCAGAGATGCTGTATTTAAAGTGTGCTGAAGAGTGAAGCACAGTGTGTGTACATGTTTATGTGTCACTCAGTGTTTTATTTCTCAGTCTGCGGGGCTGTTACAAAGTGCCATGGGCCGAGCATCTTAAACCACAGAACTTCACTTCTTACAATTGTGGTGGCTGGAGGAGTGACAGTGTCTTGCCTGCATCCTATAATGGGAAAATGCAATAAATGAAGTTAAAGCACAAAGAGAATGTGAAGAATAAATTCACTAAATATATGTTTTAAAATACTACAAGTCAAAAGATAGGCTTACCCGGCAGAAGAGGTAGTTTTTGTGGCCGATAAATGTTGGAAAATACACACAATCAAATACAATTCAGGGACTGTAAGGCACAATAGAAAACACTTGACTCTCAACAAGACTGATAAACTAGTGGTTTAGGAGTGAAAAGGGATAACAGAGTCTTATACTTTGCTAGAGGAATTTAAATGTATATATACATGGACAGTCATTTGGCAATGTCCGGTAAAATAGAAAAATTACATAGATTACAACCAGAAATTTCATTTCTAGAATTATATATCTGATAACAGATGACTTTACACATACATGCAAGGAAAAATATAAGCTGATATTTGTTAAAGTTTGAAAAATTGTATTCTTCACTGAGGGTTTGGATAATTAAATTAAGGCACAGATGTGCTATTAAAATGATTAGAATGAATAAACACATTTCAAAGAGTAACAATCAGAAATGCAAGTTTGGACAACTTGAAGTTTCCTTTTGTTATCATTCTTGAAAAAGTTTTTTTTTTTTTTTGCAGTTTTTGGCCAGGGCTGGGCTTGAACCCACCACCTCCGGCATATGGGGTCAGTGCCCTACTCCTTTGAGCCACAGGCACTGCCCCAAAAATTTTTTAAGAAATTCTTGATTTTGTGATTGCCAAAAAACATAGTAAAATAATAAAATAAAGTTAGGGTTAGATGTTAAAAATTATGCAAGTCAATAGTGAGTGATTGATTTTGACAGGTGAAGGTGGCAAGGGAACGCAGTGGTGGTTGGTGGTGAACTCAACTGTATGTGTGAAGTTTTATTTCTTCAGTAACGAAGAGGGAGCACAGAGATGGAAAGCTGTCAAAACTTATTAAGCCCAGCTGAACAAGCATCAGTCTCTGTTCTATTACTTTTCAAATTCCGCATGTTTGAAATGCTTTGATTATTTTTAATCGCAGTTGCGCTGGCAGCATTAATAGGGACCATTTCTGCACTGTCTATCTTGTCATGGATACTCTACAGTTCATTTGTATATTGTACAGTGGAACCTTGGACAACAAAGTTTGAATCGCATGGATCCACTTATATGCAGATGGTTTTCAAAGGATGCATTGGAAAAATAATTTTGGAGATTTGCAACAATTTGAAAAAATCCTTAGGTGAACTGCATAGCCTAAAAAATATTAAAATAAATTTTAAAGTTAGGAATGTCATAAATGCATAAAATGTATGTAGATACTACTCTACTTTGTTCTTTACTACCATAGACTATACACACATATATTATAAAAGGTTAACATTTAACAGCACATGTGAACACTACTGCAAAAGTACATGGCACCATTCATGGGAGAAAGGAATGTAAACCAAGGTAAAGATGCAGAATTAAATCACAACTGCATGGATCCTCGGTGGTGCTCACAGAGCCACCTCCTGCTGCTACTGTACTGAGCTCGAGGGTTGTTAAGTATCCGCTTAAAACACCATGTGATGCTAATCATCTCTGTGTGAGCAGCTTGTTTCTCCAATATCACAGTGAAAAGTGATCTCTGCCAGTTCTTGAGTCGTTTTCATTATGTTCAGTCAACATCATAAGCCTTAAATAACCTATACATAGCAGCACTAGAGATGCTGGAAGTTCTCCCCCAAAACACAATAAAGTCATGACGTGACAAGAGAAGGTTGAATTGCGCTCAGATTTTTGACTGCATGAGAGTTTGGTTTCCATAAACCCCATGTTTTTCAGGGTCAGATGCATTAATTTTCTAGGGCTAGCATAGAAAAGTGCTCCAATTCTTTTTTTTTTTTTTTTTGAGACAGTCTCACTATGCCGCCCTCGGTAGGGGCTGTGGCGTCACAGCTCACAGCAACCTCCAACTCTCTGTCTTAAGCGATTCTCTTGCCTCAGCCTCCCAAGTAGCTGGGACTACAGCACTTGCCACAATGCCTGGCTATTTTTTTTTTTTTTGTTACAGTTGTCATTGTTGTTTAGCAGGCCCAGGACAGCCTCGAACCTGCCAGCCTCGGTGCATGTGGCTGGCACCATAACCACTGTGCTACGGGAGCCATGCTCCAATTCTTTTATAACATAAATTTTACATAAAAGTTTCTCCCAGCTTACAACATCTTGGAAGCAAAAATCTTTGACTGTTGTTTTGATGGAGTGTTTAAAATTTGCATATTTTTATTTTTATGTTTTAGGTTTTGACCCCCTCTTACAAACAAACTATCAGTATGTAACTCACATCCCATACTTTTCTCCCATGTAAGGTGTATGGGCTATAGGCTATATAAGGAGGTAGGAACCCCCACAATCAACTTTAGGATTTCAATGCCTTCAAAAGAAAACCTGTACCAATTAGCAGCCAGTCCTCATTTTCCTCCAATTTGCCAGCCAGGGGCAACTGGGAACAACATTCTCTGTTCAGCGCTGCTTATTCTAGACACCCCATATAAACGGAGTCATACAATTGTGACTGGCTTCATTTACTTAGTATATGAAATTTCCTAGGGTCATAGACTGAGTCTGAGAGAAAGTAAGTGAGCTGATCATCTCTGCCTTCTGCTAAGGGTTGGAGAAGGCATCCATTGAGCTCATGGTGAACTTGTAGCACACTGTTTAAAATTTAAATGATAAAAATGAGCAAATACAGCTAATAGTGGGGACTTTAGTAATCATTCTTTTATTCTTTTTTTTTTTGAGACAGAGCCTTAAGCTGTTGCCCTGGGTAGAGTGCTATGGCATCACAGCTCACAGCAACCTCCAACTCCTGGGCTTAAGCGATTCTCTTGCCTCAGCCTCCCAAGTAGCCGGGACTACGGGTGCCCACCACAATGTCCGGCTATTTTTTGGTTGGAGTTGTCATTGTTGTTTGGTGAGCCGGGGCTGGATTCGAGCCCACCAGCTCTGCTGTATGTGACTGGTGCCCTGCTGCTGAGCTACAGGTGCCCAGCCAGTAATCATTCTTTGGATGCTGACCATGTTACGGTACCCTACTCAATGTACATTTTAATTAGTAGCATAATGATATAAAGTTAAATTTCCCATTCTCCGTTGTTAAAAACATTTTTATGAAATGAGTATATAGTATGTATTGCAGCTTTCCTTGAACCAGTGTGAGCATGGTGTGTCTTTCTGCATCCTATCCTTTTTATTCCATAGTGTCTGTATTTAACATGGGTATCTGCTAGACAGCATATAGTTAGGTCTTGTTTTTGCTTTTGTGTTTTGTTTTGGGTACTCTGACAATCTCTGTCATTTAATAGATGAATTCAACCACTGATGTTTAAAATTACAATCTATATAGTTGTATTTATATGGACCATGTTTGTTCTTTTTTGTTTTTTTCTTCATTTTTGTCTCCCACTCTCTTCTCTGGCTTTACTTGACAATTTTATATATTTTTTTCTCCTTAGAATATCAATTATGCTTCTATTACTTTCCTTTTACTTTTTTAGTGGTTGTCTTTGAGTTTCAATAAAGCATATTGCAAGGGTACAAATCTATCAAGTATAGAACAGAAATGTCTTAACACAATCATTAAGTAAATGAGGTGAAAGTTATATTAATTAGTTTGATGTAAGCACTCCAAATTGTATAAAAAGCAACACAGTGTGCCCCACAAATACATAAAAGTATTCATGATCCATGTGTATATGACTTAATAAAAGGAAAAGAAAACTAATTTAAATTCTCTTTCCAATAACATGATGCAACTTCAAGGGCAACAAGGGTTCTGGATTCCTCACTCCTCTCATTTGTTCACACTGCTGAGCTGTAATCTCCAGACGCTTTATATGGTATTGCTATTATTATTTTTAACAAACTGTTATCTGTAAGATCAAATGAGAATAAGAACATAGACACGGATCTTATTTCACCTTCATTTTCTCCTTCTCAACACATTTCTTTTCTATGTTTTTCTGAGTTCCTGATCTATCTAATTTTCCTTCTCTTTGAAGAACATCTTTCAAACATTCCTTAGCAGGCAGGTCTACGGGTGAAAAATTCCCTCAGCTTTTATTTGCCTGACAAAACCTTTATTTCTCTTTCACTTTTGGTGAATAACTTTTCTTGTTAAATAATTGGTTTTTAACATTATTTTTTCTTACAAAACTTCAATTATTTCAATCCATTCTCTTCCTGCTTGGTTGGTTTCTAAAGAGAAATCCAATGTGATACTTGCCTTTGCTGGCTATAGGTAAAGTGGGTTTTTTTTTTTTTTTTTGTAGTTTTTGGCCCGGGCCACAGCCCGTTTTTTTTTTGGACGGGGCTGTGTTTGAACCTGCCACCTCCAGCATACGGGGCCAGTGCCCTACCCTTTTGAGCCACAGGTGCCACCCAGGTAAAGTGTGTGTTTTCCCCACCTCTAGCTTCTTTTAGGATTTTCTCTTTGCCTTTAATTTTCTGAACTTTGAATACAATAGTTTTTTTAAAAATTACTTATTTTGTGTGGAATTCTATGAACCTGGGTCTCTGCTTCACATCTGGCATTAGTTTTAAGAATCAGTCATCATTGAAGACATTTTTTCCTTTTCTTTCTTTCTTCTCATTTTCCCCCATTGAATGTACATATACTTTTTATTATTTCCCCGCAGTTCCTGGGTGTTCTGTTCTGTCATTTTTATTCTTTTTTTATTCCTTTGCAGTTTAGTCGTGGACGTTTCCATTGACATATCTTCCAGTTCGCCACTCATCTCCTCAGCTGCCTGGAGTCTTTTAATGGGCCCATCAATGGCATTGTTCGTTTGTGTTAGTGTTATTTTTCTTTTAATTTCTAGCATTTCTTTCCGATTTCATTTTAGAATCTCTATCTTTGTGTTTACATTACCCTTCTGTTCTTGTATCTTCTCCATGTTTTCCCCTCACAGTCGTTTTACGTTACAGCTCTGATCACGCCAGCGTCTCTCCTAGATCTGCGTCTGGCTCTGATGCTTTGCTCAGTCTCTTCAGACTGTGCTTTTTGTCTTTTGGGATGCTTTGTAACTTTTTTGTTGAAATCCAGACATGATGGCTGAGTAAATGAAACTTAGGTAAATAGACTTTTAGCTTGAGATCGTACATTTTCATATCTAGGAGTCAATCTTTTTTTTTTTTAAGCTATTTACTATAGCTGCTACAATCAAAGACTAAAATTTCCTCTAGTGTTTTTTCTTTTTGTCTCCAATGCTGTCTTTTAGCGTTCCTGAAGCCTTGTTCTTAAATTAGGTCTGAGGCATGCCATCCTTTTGGTCTTATTTCCACAGTTGCGAGTTCCAGCGAAGGGCTCCCCTTAGGTGAAGAGGTGGTTCTCTGCACCTATGCATCTGTTTCTCCAGTTCTGCTCGCAGTGTTTCACCATGCAAAGGCGTTGGTTCCTTGTTTAATGTAACAAGAGTCATCAATTTTCAGTGCATTTAGCTTTCTCCTTGCTGTAAGGCTGGGGGTGACAATGTCTAAGCTGCTTACCTGCCAGGCTGACCACGGGAAGTTCAAGAATCATTTTATAAGTTAAGAGGTCACCCCATTTGGAGCTAAGAGTTTTTGAAGTAGAAACAACACTTCAGTTTATCTAACCCAGTTTCTTTACTATAAGATAATTAAGGCCCACAGAGATACATTGACTAGTTCCAACGAGACAGCCTGTTTTCAGTGACAGAACTGGGGCGTGACTTGAGATTCCCAACTCCCTGATCGTAACCTTACAACAAAATAGCTCTTTCATCACAGGTCTCTAAAAGGATTTCTTGCATCCATAGGAGAAGTGTAGCTGTATCAATTGCATGGTCAGAAAGGGCTGCAATGGATTTAACAAGTTTAAATTTTGGAGGTGGGTAATCCTGGCATCCAAATATCTGGAGTTTGATTCAGAGCATTAGGGTTTTTTGGTCATTAAGTCTGAGAAGTAGGTCTTTGAATTTGACTTATATCAATCCCCATGCAAGATAATTAGATCTCATGTTAAAAATCACTAGCTTGAATAGGCATAATCAGCAGAGTGAAAATCCCAGGGTTTGGCTACAGTTTGACACATGGAGAAATTTTATGTTCACTTTCTAAAATGAAGCAAGCAGGCCAGTTCCATTTTCTCTCCTTTTCTCCTCTTTTTCCACATTCTTTGTCTGTACCTAGTGGAAGCAAAGCATCCCCACATCAAGCACCAGTGTCGCAGGACCACACTGCATCTGCATCATCTCAGTCGGGTAACACATCTCAAACGTCACTTGAAAACATGATTTTTTCTGAGTCACAGTCCACATCAATGTATGTGTGTTCCTACATGTGAAATGCTTTAGGAATGCTTCAATTTTTTTTCTTTTTTTAGAGACAGAGTCTCATTTTGTCACCCTGGGTAGTGTGCTGTGGCATCACAGCCCAAAGCTACCTCCAGCTCTTGGGCTTAGGTGAATCTCTTGCCTTAGCCTCCAGAGTAGCTGGGACTACAGGCGCCCACCACAAAGCTCGGCTATTTTTTTTTGTTGCAGTTTGGCTGGGGCTGGGTTTGAACCCACCACCCTCAGTATCTGGGGCCGGTGCCCTAGTCATTGAGCCACAGGCGCCGCTCGGAATGATTCAGTTTTTAGAATAATAGTTGCTTCTAAGGTAATTTTGTTCAAAGCAGGTTTCTATATTCCCTCCATAAATCCTTGTTATGGAATGATTAAAATAGGGAAGTTTAATGGAGACTGTTTTATGAAAGTTACAGGGCATCTTAAAATCTGCTTCGTGGTATTTCCCTGATAATGAAATGATGCATTATGGAGGGCAGTAATTGGAATCTATTGTAAGCTGTAAAGGCCACATTACAAATGATGTGCTCTTCCAACACATGCAATTAGCTAGTACTGTCAACTTCGGTTCCCTCCATTTTTTTTTTTTTTTTTTTGGTGTGTGTGTGCATATACAACTTTAAAAACATGAAACCACATGTTTTTCCCTTTATCTTTCTCTGAATTTATCCAGCTGACATCCTTGGTCTAACTCTTGTCTTCTGCTTTGCACTTTCTTCTTGGATACAGCAATATATTTTGTTCTCTCTACCCAAATATCAGCACTTTTTCTTGAAGTATGAGTTGAACACTGTTGTTTTTGCCTTTTTTTCAGTGCAAAAATCTACCTATCTATCATCTATCTGTCTATTAATCATCTAGCTATATCAGCTTCCTTTCTCTGAACCTGTCCTCTTCCTTGGAAAGGTTCCCTGTCCTCAGGGTTGCCATGGAAACTTGACTCTTTTTATCATTTGGTTTATTTTGTTTGTTTAAAGTCCGTTTCTTAGTCTTTCAAAACCTGGCTGTCTTTCCCCTCTCAGGAACGAACCTTCCTTCCTTCCTTCCTTCCTTCCTTCCTTCCTTCCTTCCTTCCTTCCTTCCTTCTTTTTTTTTCCTTCCTTCCTTCCTTTCTTTTTTGTTTTCAGATAGAGTCTTACTCTGTCTCTCTGGGTAAAGTGTGGCGGCATCATAGCTCACAGCAATCTCAAACTCTTGGACTCCAGTGAGCTCAGCTCCCTGAGTAGCTGGGACTATAGGTGCCTGCCACACCTGGCTAGTTTTTCTATTTTTAGTAGAGACAGGAGTCTCACTCTTGCTCAGGCTGGTTTGAGCTCCGAAACTCAGGCAATCCACTCACCTCAGCCTTCCAGGTTGCTAGGATTACAGGTGTGAGCCACCATGTCTGGCCACCTTTTTCTATCCATATTCTTAGATGAATCAGTGGTCTTTGTCACTCTTTGATGTCTCCTTATCTGTATTTCCACATGATGGATTCTTCCCTTTCAGAATAAACAAATATTTTCACTTTGTATTTCCCTGGTGGTCAGGTATGTTGAACATTTTTTTGTATTCCTGTGGACCATTTGCACATCTTCATTTGAGAAATGTCTATTCATGTCCTACATTTTTCATAGGGTTGTTTCTTCTTATCAAGCAGTTTGAGTTCTTTATATATTTTGGATATTACCTCCTTAACTGAAATATGGTTTGCACATATTATCTCCTAGTCTGTTGGTTGTTGCTTCATTCTGTTAATTGTTTTTGTTCCCCTGCAGAAGGTTTTTAACTCTATGCAGTCACCTGTATTACCTGTGCTTTGGGGTTTTATATATCATATTTAATATGTTAATTGCCTTGATTGAATTATTCCACGATGTGTACATGTATTGAAGCATCACATTATGTGGCATAAATATATTCAATAATTTTGCATTGACTAAAGAACATAAAACTTAAAAGAAGAATAAACAAATACTTCTTCAACTCCACAGTCCTCTCTTAGTCATCTGTCTTGTCAGAGACAAGGTCCTTGAAACAGCTGCCCATAAATGCTGTCTGCGAGTGTCTATTTTGACTTGCCTCTATAATTTGATGCCTGTCTATGTGGTTTTCTGACCTAAGCAGAGTCCTTTTGGATGGAGCACTCTGGTGCACCATCACCCTCTACATCAGTGGTTCTCAACCTTCCTAATGCCGTGACCCCTCAATACAGTTCCTCAGTTGTGGTGACCCCCAACCATAAAATTATTTTCCTTGCTACTTCATAACTGTAATTTTGCTACTGTTATGAACCATAATGTAAATATCTGATAGGCAGGATGTATTTCTCTTGGTCACAACCCTCAGATTGAGAACCACTGCTCTACATGTATTGGTTCCAAGACCAAAGAGTCCTTTGTTTGGAGATACAGTCTCAAACCCTGGTCATCACAAAGGAAACTCTCATGATTCCAGTACTTATCAATAAAGCAGCATCCCTCAATCAAAGTTTTCTGAATTCTTAAGTTTAAAAAAATAACCAGATAAAAAGTCATGTTTCTCATTTCCCTTGTTTCAGTTCATTCTCTGTTCAATGTATGTTTTTTTACCTATGAGATCGAAGAGGTTATATGGAATTATGTTCACATATTAGCATCTTTCTGTTGTGTGTGTTTCAAGGACAGGAAAAAAGGCATTGAGAGAGGGAGGGAGGGGATAGTAGACACTTGTTTTAACACAGGCAAAGTACTTTTCAAGTGTTGAAAGGCTTTTGAAATACAAAATTTTGACTTAGTTTTAGAATTGTGGATTTTGTAGGAAGAGAGAAAATAATATAGCACGAACTGTTGCTTTATAAAGTGTGAGGGCATAGAGGAAATTTTGCTTTGAAGAGTGGATTTTCTTTGTCCTAGCTTGATAGGTATTTAGTTTTATAAACCAACTTTCATTTTCATTGTGCCTTCAGCTGAACAAGTGTGTATCTTTTAAACAAAAGGAAGTTAAACCTAATTGCACATTCTCCTATGTTGTTATTTCATGCAAAGAAATACTGTACTATTTGGCCTTTTCTCCAGCAACATCTCCTTATACATTGGAAACAGCAGTTTTATTAATTAAAACTAAATAAACCAGTTGTGTTCAATCAATTGTCAACCACTAGCTTTTCAAAACATCATTTTTCTCATTATGCAAATGTTCAAGCACTTAAAATCATGATCAAATTGACCAGTAAAATCAGAAACTATTGGACTAAAACTCCCTAATGTGGATAATAAGCACGATATTTGGCCAGACCATAAACACTCTTAGATTTATCTGACAGCTGAGAGCACTCTGCAGAGCTTTTCAGTTGTGGCAGGAATTAAGTCGACTGTGCTCGGAGCATCTTGGCTCCATTTACCATGTGTTTCCATCTCACAGCTGCCCCACTGCCTTCGTTATGCTTTATTATTAGAATTTGTTTAATGTGCTTCACTTTCCTCCCATGTTCTTCGTTCTCTAACAGCAGGAGACAGAACGTATCGTACTCAGTCCTTGCTGAGCAGGGTCCAGCCCAAAGCTGCTCTGTCCTTTCCAGTCGTGATGGTGAATTTCACGTGTGAACTTGATGACACTATGGGGTGCCCCCCGAGCCATTGCAGTGTCAACTCCTGGTCGTGCCTTTGAAGGTGTGACAGAGAAGAGTGGCATCTGAGTCAGGGGACTGAGTGAAGATCTACCCTCCCCAGTGTTGGTGACATCACCTGTCCCACCAAGACCCCAGACAGAACAGAGAACAGAGGAGAGGAGGGCTCCCACGTTCTCTGTGCACTGGAGAAGCTGCCTTCTCCATCCCCCAGACACTGGCACTTCTTATTTACCAGCCTTTGGAACTGGACTGGAACTAGGCTACTGGCTTTCCTGGTTCTGTAGTTTGTTGACCTGATATCATGAGACTTCTCAGCCTCTGCAATGGTGGCTGCCAATCCCTTATATTAAATCTCTCTCTGTACGTATCTGTGTGTCTTGCTGGTTCTGTTTCTTGGAAGAACTCTGACTGATACACCCTTGATACAAATATACCACTGGCTCAGTTCAAAGGAACTGTTCTAATGTATGCTATGGAATTTCACTGTCCTCTGAATTTACATTTTCTCAGGCTATGTGGTCAGGAGCATCTTTTCATTGCTGATTTGCATCTGTGTATTTCTTTGTTGAGGTTTCCGTTCAAGCCTTCTGCCCATTCTTTAATTAGGTTATTCAATTTCTTGTTGTTGAGTTTTGAAAGTTCTTTGCATATTTTGGATAAAAGTTCTTTATCAGATGTGCCTTTGGCAAATATTTTCTCATGCTCTGTGCCTTGCCCTTTCATTCTCTGGACAGTGTCTTTCACATGGCAGAAGTGTTTAATTTTTTTTAGAAGGGTTTAATTTTAATAAAGTCTACCTTACAGATATCTTTGTGTTAATGCGTTCTGCCTTTAGTGTTCCATTTATAAAATCATTATTAATCCCAAGTCAAAATGTCAATGTTGCACCATTCTTGACCCAGGAAAAGAAAAATGTTTTAAATTTTCCCTGAAAATACTAGATGCTGGCAAACATATAAGAAATGGAAATTTTCAGAAACTATTAATCTATGTAGAGTATTACAACCTCTTTGTAAATCAAATTGACAGTATTTTAGAAAGTTGAAGATGTGCATTGTCAATAAATACTATTCTGTTTCCAGGCATGCATTTTTAGAGACATGTTTGCAAAGAGTGATGAACAGTGATTTTTATGCTGGTGCTGTGTTTAACATCCACCTACCCCCAACATAAAATAATTAATTTTCACCAGTTGACAAGTGGATAACTAAAATGTAATTCATTCACAATATTTAGAATTTTAGATTAGTCTCAATGAATGGATTATCTTATGTAATTTTAATTCATTTAAATATCAAAACTGTAATATTGCTCTTTTCTTGATTATGAATTTAAGTTGTCTGTAGATTCAAGTTATCAGCTCTTTGCCAGTCTTGCAGCATGCAAATATCGTCTCCCATCCTGCAGGCTGTGCATTTGCTAGTATCATACCCTTAGCTGTGCAGAACCTTCTGTAAAGAGGATAGATGAATGGCTGTCAAATACATGAAAAAATGCTCATCATCCCTAATTATCAAAGAAATGCAAATTAAAACCACCCTAAGATAGCATTTAACCCCGGGGACAATGGCCTATATCACGAAATCCCAAAACTGCAGATGCTGGCGTGGATCTGGAGAGAAAGGAACACTTTTACACTGCTGGTGGGACTGCAAACTCATACAACCAACCATTTTGGAAGGAAGTATGGAGAAACCTCAAAGAACTCAACCTAGACCTCCCATTTGATCCTGCAATCCCATTACTGGGCCTCTATCCAGAAGGAAAAAAAAAAAAACAACTTTTTTATAAAGATACTCATACTAGGCTGTTTATTGCAGCCCAATTTACAATCGCTAAAATGTGGAAGCTTTTTAGCTTTATTAAGTCCTATTTATTTATTTTTGGTGTTGCTACAATTGTCCAAGGGGGTCTTCTTCATAAAATCTGTCCCAGGCTGATTTTGTCAAGTGTTTTTCCCACACATTCTCCTAGAATTATTATTGTTTTGTGTCTTAAATTTAAATCTTTTATCCAGCCAAAGTCAATTTTTCTCAGTGTTAGGAGGTGCAGGCCCAATTTCAGCTTTCTACATGGGGCTCCCAGTTCTCCCTACACCATTTATTAAATGGGGGTCCATTTCCCCAGTGCTTGCTTTTGTTTGGTATATTAAACAGCAGGTGGCAATACATGGCTGGGTTCATCTCTAGCTTCTCTATTCTAGTCCATAAATCTATATCTCTATTTTTGTGCCAGTACCATTCTGTTTTGGTCACTGTAGACTTGTAGTATGACCTGAAGTCTGGTTATGCCTCCTGATTTGTTTTTATCACTTAAAATTGTATTGGCTATTTAGTGTTTTTTCTGGTTCTATATTTAAAAAAATGCTACTTTTTCAAGTTCTTCAAAGTATGATGCTGGTGCTTTGATGGGGATTGTGTTAAATCTGTAGATCACTTTGGGTAGTAAGGTCATTTTAACAATGTTGATTCTTCCCAGTCATGAAATTTGTTTTTCCACTTATTAACATCTTCTGCTATTTCTTTTCTCAGGGTTTCATAGTTGTCTTTATAGAGATTCTTCACATCCTTCGTTAGATATATTTCCAGGTAATTCATTTTCTTTGAAGCTAGAATGAAAGGAATTATGTCTTTGATTTGATTCTCAGATTGACTGTATCGGCATATATGAAGGCTACTAATTCATAGACATTGGTTTTGTATCCCCAGACAACAAATTACTATATTTCTTGAGCACTTCTCTGAGCTTTGTAGTTGATTTACCAGGTATGAGACCATGTCATCTTCAAAGAATGAAAGTTTGATCTCCTCTGTCCCCACTTGAAGACCCCTGATCTCCTTGTCTTATCTGATTGCATTAGCTAGGTCTTCCAGCACTATGCTGTGTTCAGCAGTAGTGATCGTAGGCATCCTTGTCTTGTTCTAGTTCAGAGTGGAAATGCTTTAAGTTTTACTCAAACCTCCCCATGAATAAGTAGGCAAGAGACTTGAACATAAGTTTCCCTGAAGATGACAAATAAATGGCCAACAAATATGGAAAATGTCATTGCCCTTAAACATTAGGGAAATGCAAATTCAAACCACTCTGAGACATCACCTTACCCCAGTGAAAATAGCTCATATCAGAAAATCCCAAAATTACAGATGCTGGCATGGATGTGGAGAGAAGGGAATATGTTTGCACTGCTGGTGGGATTGCAAACTAATGCAACCTCTATGGAAAGAAGTATGGAGAATCCTCAAAGAGCTAAAAGTTGACCTTCCAATTGATCCTATAATCCCATTGTTAGGTATCTACCCAGAGAAAAAATCATTTTGCCACAAGAACACTTGCACTAGAATGTTTATTGCTGCTCAATTCACCTTTGCCAAGATGTGGAAACAACCCAAGTGCCCATCAGCCCATAGATGGATTAACAAACCATGTTATACATATATCATGGATTACTATTCAGCCACAAAAATGTTAGAGACTTTATATCTTTTATATTTACCTGGATGGAGCTGAAACACATTCTTCTTAGTAAAGTATCACAAGAATGGAAAACAAGTGCCCAATGTACTAATACTAATATGAAATCAATATCTAATCAACTACATGCCCACACAAAAGAAAAACACAGGTATATTCTAATGAGGGGAAGGAGGGGGGTGGAAAAGGGAAGAGGGGAAGTGGGAGAGGGATTGGCAAGTTCTCACCTAATATGAGAGGGTTCAGCACATCAACTGCGTGAAGGGTTCAACTACAACTTGAACTTGACTGGAGATATGAAAACAGGTAAATGTTAACAAGAATACTATTGAATATAGCACAGCATTAAAATCCTATGTATGTCAGTACATCATGATGCTATTAATGTAGGAATAAAACACATACACACATAAAAGACAAATCTAGACTGTAAGATTTGGGACAGATGCTTGGGGTTGGTATACCCCAACTGTTCCACAAAACAGCTACCAGCTGGGGCAGGACCCTACTTGTGCTTTTATGGTTTATTTTCATTAAATTAAAAGGAGATGTGAGGCAAATGTTAAAGGTTATTTAATCTGTGCAATGAGTCCATGGATATTTATTACATAAATACTTTATGATTGAAATATTTGCTAATCAATTGTATGAATAAAATAAAACGCTTTAACAGAGTGATCAAGGATATATATATATATATATATATATATACCCTTACATTAGGTGAGAACTTGCCAGTCCCCCTCCCACTACCCCTCTCCCCTTTTCCACCTCCCTCCTTCCCCTCATTAGAATATACCTGTGCTTTTCTTTTGTGTGGGCATATAGTTGCTTAGATATTGATTTCATATTAGTATTGAATACATTGAACACTTGTTTTCCATTCTTGTGATACTTTACTAAGAAGAATGTGTTTCAGCTCCATCCAGGTAAATATAAAAGATATAAAGTTTCCATGTAAAATCTCATATATATATATATGCTGTTGCATTTAGAAATGTAATAATAATTTGCTCCAGGATATATTGGACAATGAACCAGTAGGCAGGAGAAAAGGAATTAGTGTTTATTTGTTGAAGAAATAATGATGGATTTCATGGGTTCAATTGTGTTTGTTTAACATTCACTTCAGGCTGGAACCACACAATGGGAACTTACTGGGAAATAGAGCATATCCAGATATTATTAAGGATTTCAAGATGAGATTACCCTGGGTTTTGAATGGGGAACTAAGTCCAGTGACTGGGTCCCCTAAGAACAGGAGAGGGAGACTGGGGACACATTTTGGTAATGTGAAGGTGGAGGCAGAGGCTGGGGGGTGTGTTTGCAAACCATAGAGCTCTGCAACCACCAGAGCTGGGACCAAGGTGCAGGACAGATGCTCCCAGAACTTCCAGAAGGAGCCAGCTCTGAGGATGACTTGATTTTAGACTTCCAGCCTCTCTGAAATGTGAGAGAATAAATTTTTGTTGTCTTAACATGCCCAGTTTGTGGTAATTTGTTATAGCAGTTGTAGCAAACTAATAAAATTGAGTATGCATTGAATTATGGGCGAGGATAAACAAAATGCAGACTGCTCGTAAAACCCGAATATATTTCCTGTTTGCTTGGCATAATAAATGGCCCATCACGACCATCTTTTCATCAATACATTTCTTTACTTCTTAAAGTAAAAATGTGAATTTAAAAATTTTTCTAGAGTCTGTCTCAATTCTAATACTGTTGAGTATATTGAGGATGCCTGAGTCAGACATGATGAAGTTAATATTCTGGCTCGATCCTACCCCTCTTATTTTTAGTTTCCAAATTCATAAAATAATGTCATTGATGTAATTACCCTATAGAGTTGCTGTCTAGAGTCATACAGTTAATCTTAGAAAAATTTAACTAAAATATTCATAAATCATTATCTTAAGTACCATTGTAACATAAGGGTGAAACATCTTTAGATGACGGTATTTAAGACATTAAGACATTAAATACCGTTATCTAAAGATGTTTCACTAAGTTCTGAGACATACCCTGTGATATTTAATAATGCACTAGACACTATTCTTATCCCTACTTTCTTAACTTTTTCAAAATAACTGTTCATATTTTATTAAAAAAATAGCTTCTGACTTCCATGTAAAGGTTTTACATTTTAAAAAAATAGCCATAATAACGATAATATAACAAAACCCAAATATAGTGTTTAGTATAAATCTTATTCTAGTTTGCAAATATAATCTCAGTTAATCCTCACAACAACCCTGTAAGGCAATAGGATAATTTTGGGATCAGCTGCCAATATTTCGGAAGGTTAGATTAGGTGATAAACACAATTTCTGAAGGAGTGGCTGGGATGCATATAACACAGTACCCAGTAAATATCAGCTCTGATTCATGATGAACTGAGATCACTCACTGTTCAGTTTTGCTTTGGGAGATCAAAATGAGTTAGTCATTTCCAGATTATAGTTTTAGTTTCTCCCCTGTGTGTTAATGGTCAGTTTTCAAGTTCTCTGTTTTTGGAACACATGTAGATTATTAGAAAGTTCATTTAGGTTGCTGTGGTCTGGGACTTCTTATGCTGCCAAAAGCCTCTGCATTTTACAAAGGGGTTGGCAAACTAATCCCCTGGGGTAGGTCCAGTTATGGGCAAAACGGAGAAGGTGCATTTCCTCTTCTCTATCTACCTCCCTCATTCTGTCCCTGAGCTCCCCAGGCTTCTTACCCTCTTTTAGATCCCAAATTTGATTTGTTAGTTCATTTTAAGCCAGCCTCAATAAAAACATCCCTAAAATTAGCTGTTGGATCAAAACTACAATTGTGCTTAAGGCGTTTATGAAGTATTAATACTGACCCAGAAAAAAATCACTACCACCTGGAACTTAGGAAGAACAAGAAAGTAGAAATAAATAAGAGGAGTGGTCTTGGTTCGAACGGAGGAGCGCAGTGGGGCTGGAGCAATCGGGAAAGCTTTTTGTCAGCCTTGTAGCTTAAAGTGGTTGGGATTTAAAGAAATGGACTACTGTTATATTTTATCTTAACTTAGCTATAATTTCATATCTCATGAGTATTTACTTGACTCTCGTTTTTCCAAGTCTGGCTCATAAAGGTCAATTTTATTCTCATCTCCAAGTTCTTTTTCTGTTGTTATTCTTTTATTTCAAATATTAAGGGGTACACGTGTTTTGTTTACATAATTTTTTTGTATAGACTGAGACACAGTTTTAAGTGTGCCCTTCACCCATGAAATGTGCACTGTACACAATAGTGTGAATTTTCCCAAACACTTCTATGCCCTCCCCCAGCTTGATTTTCATGTGTTAATCAATTAGGGTTTCAAACCTTGAAGTGTTTCAGTGTTAATCAATTAGGGTACAAGCTATCTAGGCTGTGGTAACCAATCTCTATGGCACTGGTGCAAAAACAGAGACATAGACCAAAGGATCAGAATAGAAGACCCAGAGATAAAATCATCCTCATATTCCCATCTGAGTTTTGATAGAACAGATAAAAATATACACTGAGGAAAAGAATCCCTGTTTAATAAATGGTGCTGGGAAAACTGCATAGCCACATTTAGAAGACTGAAACAGGGTCCACACCTCTCACCACTCATACAAATTAACTCATGATGGGCAAAAGACTTAAACCAAGGCAGGAAACTATAAAATGTCTAGAAGAAAATGTTGGAAAAACTCTTATAGATATTGGTCTGGGCAAGGAATTCATGAAGAAGACCCCTGAAGCAATTGCATCAACAACAAAAATAAATAAATGGGACCTGATCAAATTAAAAAGCTTTTGGAAAGCCAAGGACACAAGGAAAAGAGCAAATAGACAAACCACAGAACGTGAGAAAAATATTTGCATGCTGTATATCTGACAAAGGAATGGTATTCAGAATCTACAAAGACTTCAGTCAAGTCGGCAAGAAATAACCAAACAACCCCCTTTTACCCCCAAATTGGGCAGGAACGTTTCACATGAAGATACACTACTGGCCAACAAACTCCTGAAAAAATGGTCAACAGCTCTAGTCATTAGGGAAATGCAAATCAAAGCCACAATGAGATCACCTAACTCTAGTGAGAACAGCTCATATTAAAAATTTCCAAAGTAACAGATCTTGGTGTGGATGAGGACAGGAAGGAATTCCTATATGCTCTTGGTGAAACTGCAAACTAGTGCAGTCTCTATGGAGAGTCCTATGGAGATGCCTCAGAGAACTTAAAGCAGGCCTACTATTTGAACTGGCAATCCCCTGCTGGGCATATATCCAAAGGAAGAAAGGTCATTTTATAAAAAGGACACCTGCACTTGAATGTTTATGCTAGCACAATTCACAATTGCAAAGACGTGGAAACAACCCATGTGCCCACCAGTCCACGGGTGGGTCAGTGAACATGGTGTCTGTGCAGGATGCAGTGCTACTCAGCCATGAGGAACATGGGGACCACCTGGATGGAACTGGAAACCAGTCCAAGAATGGAGGAACTAACACATGGAGTGTTGTTGTTTTATATCATACGTATTTTTTTATTTCAAAATACTTTTTATTATTATCATTTTTTTATTTCAAAATACTAAGGCAGTACCAATATTTTTTTAATATGTGAAATCCTTTTTTAACTTAATTTTTATTAAATCATAACTGTGTACATTTATGGGGTACAATGTGATGTTTTGATATACAATGTGAGTGGAATGCTTACATCAAACTAACAATGATAATCATCACCTCTCTTACTTATTTTTGTGGTATGACACTTATGATTTACTCTTAACTGTTTTGATATGTGCCCTTGCATTGTGTACATTAGGTGAGATCCTGCCAAATACCCTTCCTCCATGGATAACTTGAATAATATTTAAGCCTGGATTTCAGGGTATCCATCACTGTACCAGCCAAATAAATTTTATCCTTCCCCCCCCACCCTTCCTCCTTCTTGGATTCTGATAATCTTAACACCTCTTTGTACTTGTGCGTCTGTCATTCAGTTTCCAATTATTACAGGCAGTGTTTGTTTTTCCGTTGCTGAGATAGTCCAAGTTGCTACAAAAGGCATTATGCCAATCTTTTTTGTGGCTGAGTAGTACTCCACAGGGTATATATATACAGATACATATGTGTGTATATACACACCACATTTTCTTTATCCACCCGTGAATTGTTGGACACTTAAATTGATTCCACATCTTTGCAACTGTGAATTGTGCTGTGATAAAAATTTGAGTGAAATTGTCTTTTTGGTAAAATGTTGCCTTTTCCTTTCAGTAGATGTCCAGTAGTGGGACTGCTGGATAGAAAGGTAGGTCTACTTTTATTTCTTTGAGGATTCTCCATACTGTTTTCCATAAAGGATGCACTAATTTGCAGTCCCACCAACAGCATATAAGTGTTCCTTTCTCTGTGCATCCATGCCAGTATCTACTGCTTTCTGATATCTTAATTATGACATTTCTGAGAGGGAGGGAGGAAGTGGCCTGTCATTGTGCTTTTAATTTGCACTTCCCTGATGATTAGTGATGTCGAGCATTTTTCATATGTTCTTTGGCCATTTGTCTATCTTTTTCTGAAAACTTCTGTTGATGTCACTTATCAGCTTTTTAATAGGGTATTTTTGTTCTTGTTGATCTGAGAGTGGCAGTTGTGGGCTGCTTCTAGTCTGCTGCCTTTGCCACATTTTCAAGTTCTAATGTAGTTTAAAAATAAAGATTGGCGTGCACTTGCAGAGCTGAATGCCCTTTGTGCCTTGGCTATTGATATGGCATGGGGAGCTAGACCCTACCCGGAGCACTGCTTAGTGCACCAAAGTCTTGAGTGTTTTCTGCCCCCATTGACAGATTAAATGATTTTAATCTAACAATTTCAGCTCTCTATTGCTTTGCTGTATGTCTTATGGTTCTGTAGAAGTCATGATTGCATTGTCTGTTTCCTGATCCAAAGTAACCGAGGGCTCTTCAAGTGCAGAACCTCACAGAAAATGTTAGAAGAGTTGAGAAGACAAGAGGCTCCAAGGATACAGAGTCCACAGAACATTTTTCATATGAGATACAAAGAAAGAAATAGAAAATAAATAGAAATAAATTGCCAAAACTCTCTAAGCAATTTACCGTGTGCTTGATGAAAACTGAATAAAGAGGATGCTGACCATGAAAAGACACAGGTTTGCAGAGGCAAGACCAAATGTGCAGGGTGCAGAGCTCAGCACCAGGTGACCCCACAGGGCCAACACAGAGACTGGCCCCTCAGTCATGCTGATGAAGACGTGAGGCCAGTAAGGAAGGTAGAGAACCTGAAGACAGCTGTTTTGATCCAACATTTGGGTTTTATATACACTTTTGCTGTTATGTGTATTACTATTAGTTGTGTGTACAAACAAAATAAAAATATGTAGTCCTAATTACACAAGATATACGTTCAACCTTTCTCAACAATTTAATTTTTCTTCATGAAGTCCAATGAAACCACATTTTAGGTATTATATATCTATGAAAGCCACAAAATTCTACTGAATTTGATATCTACCACAGTCAAATTCTGATAGAATCAATGAAACTAGGTTGAAAAAAGAATTCTGAGCAAGAGTAAGATCCTTTCTTTCTATTATTTTATTTATTTTTTATTTTTGGGAATAATGGAGGGTTCAAGGAGCCAGGTTACACTGTTTGCACTTGCTGGGTAGAGTCCCTCTAAGAATAGTGTCCCATCCCCAAGAGGTGTGTCACACCATGACCCCACTCCTCCTTGCTTCTCTCTCTCCAATCCCCCATTCTCCTGAACCCACCACCATGTTCTAAGTCATCAATTGTCTTTATATCAAATTGAGTACTTTGGATTCTTGCTTCTCTATTCTTGTGATGCTTCACTAAGAATAATGTATTTCAACTCCATCCAGATAACTACAAAAGATGTAAAGTCACCATCTTTTTTAGTGGCTGAATAATATTCCATGGTATACACATACTGCAGCTTGTTAATCCATTTCTGAATTGGTGGGCATTTGTTTCTAAAATTTGGCAATTGTAAATTGAGCTGCAATAAACGGTCTAGTGAAAATGTCCTTCACATTAAGCAACAACAGAAAAAGAGCAAACAATCCCTTATATCAATGGGCAAGTGAGATGATTAGAACCTTTTCTAAAGAAGACAGAACAATGGCCAACAAGCATATGAAAAAATGCTCATTGTCTCTAATGATCAGAGAAATGAGAATCAAAACCACCCTGAGATATCACCTAACCCCAGTGAGAATGGCCCACATCACAAAGACTCAAAGCTGCACATGCTGGCATGGATGTGGAGAGAAGGGAACACTTTTACATTGCTGGTGGGATTGCAAACTAATACCACCTTTTTGGAAGGAAGTATGGTGAACCCTCAAAGAACTCAAACTAGACCTCCCATTTGATCCTGCAATCCCATTACTGGGAGTTTACCAAGAAGAAAAAAAAAATCATTTTATCCTAAGGATGTTTGCACTAGACTATCTATGGGAGATCCTTTCTTTAGAAAAAATAGCAAAATTAGCTGGGCATGGTGGTGGTGCACACCTTTAGTACCAGCTATTTGAGAGGCTGAGACAGGAGGGTTGCTTGAGCCCAGGAGTTTGAGGCTGCTGTGAGCTGTGATGACACCACAGCACTCTAGCCTGGACAGAGTGAGACCCCTGTCTGAGAAGAGAAGAAAAGGGAAGGGAAGGGAAGGG
>CAUYQV010171177.1:0-13364 GCA_963574575.1 Galagoides demidoff | reverse complement strand
CCAGCCACGTACACCTAAGGTGGCGGGTTTGAATCCCCAGCCCAGGCCCGCCAAACAACAATGATGGCTGCAACCAAAAAATGGCCAGGTGTTGTGGCGGGTGCCTGTGGTCCCAGCTACTTGGGAGGCGGAGGCAGGAGACTCTCTTGAGCCCAGGAGTTGGAGGTTGCTGTGAGCTGTGATGCCATGGCACTCTACCCAGGGGGATAGCTTGAGGCTCTGTCTCAAAAAAAAAAATACATATATATGAAAAGAATATCTTTAATCGGCTCGGCGCCTGTGGCTCAAGTGGCTAAGGTGCCAGCCACATACACCTAAGGTGGCAGGTTCGAACCCAACCCAGGCCCACCAAACAATGATGGCTGCAACCAAAAAAAAAGCCAGGCATTGCAGCAGGTTTCTGTGGTCCCAGCTACTTGGGAGGCAGAGGCAGGAGACTTGCTTGAGCCCAGGAGTTGGAGATTGCTGTGAGCTGTGATGCCACAGCACTCCACCCAGGGGGGCAGCTTGAGGCTCTGTCTCAAAAAAAAAAAAAAAACAAAAAAAACAGAATATCTTTAATCATCCCATTTAGGAGACTGTTGAGAAAACATTGCCCTAAAATTTTTCTTGGTCAGTTCTCAGACAGAGAATTAATCAAATCTAGATCTCAGTGTGAATCACTACGTAATTTTTTAAAAGGACAATGTATTAATTTATTAGCAATTTGTGTCATGTTATATGCCAAAACTATATTTGATAGCTATAAAACAGTGAAATAGTCCTTGAACTTTAAGTGAAAAAGTCTTTTGGCATTGTGTGAAATAAAATTTTATAAACTGTATTTTGCTCTTATTCATTATGGTTTAATATTACAGTTAGGAAGATCATCTATCATATTCTTGACCCTCTAATCAAATATTACAAGACTATAGTGTTTCTAGTTCATACTAAAATAGACTTTTAACTCCATTTAAGAATAAATGAAAAGTGACTGCTGTAAAAGTTTAAATCATATTTGTAAAATAATTAGGAGAAGAAAATTTTCAGTGAAATTAAGTCATTGTTTTTAGTATAGCTCATCTTAATAAAAATGTCTTTTAATCATGGTGATTTATGCCTTAAAGTAGGCATCCTCAAACTATGGCCTGCAGGCCACATGAGGCCCACCTAGGACATTTATCTGGCCTGCTCAGCGTTTTTGCCGCGGCTGCCTGTCTTGCTTAGCAGCCGACTCGTCCCAGGGCCCGCAGTCCAGCCCTCCAGTGGTCTGAGGGACAGTGAACTGGCCTCCTGTTTAAAAAGTTTGAGGACCCCTGCTTTAAAGTATAATAAAAGATGCAAGTACAGGTAACTTAAAAAATAATGTAGATTATCAAAACTTATTAAATTGTCACTATAATGAGTAGTATGAGTATCTTAGAAGAGTTTACTAGAACTATATTAATAGTTTTATGTGCCTAGGACTATAAAGTTAGCAAAATGAAAACTATAGAAAAATTAGAACTGTATTAAATTCTACAAAAATAATTTCTTAGTTAAGTAGATTTATAAACTTAATTATGAAGTTAAGTTTTAGAATTCAACCACTTGGCATAGTGTTCACACTGCATGACTTATGAGACAGGTTGATTAAATTCATTAAAACCCTTAGATTTCGTTAAATCTTACATTTCTTTTCTTGTCTAACGTGAGGGAGGTAAGTGATGTGAGAAGTCTAGTTATAATCAATTTGTGGAACAAAAGAGATATAGCCAGTGGTTAGACATGTGGATAACTGGTGAAAGGGCAAAGAGTTAACAATGTCATTGCAATGTGGAAAACCATGTTGGAAGAAAAGTCCACGTGTATGAGTAAGTATGACTACATGTTAAAGTGATATATTAATGAATTAAGGTAGAAGTTAGGTGTGCAAATGTTACGAAATTTACTTTGGAGCTTTCAGCAATTAGAATAGTTTTTGCCTCTTAATTTTGTTTCTCATCAAATATTACAAGTGGTTCCAGTTCTCCAAGTAGTGTTTGCACATATGCACTCTGAACTGTTAAGCTTTTGCTCAGGTCTCTTGTGGAAGTAGTCTATACATGTATATTCACTAAACATATTTAATATTTAGGTGCATTCCTGTGACTGTGCTTCTGTGGAACTTAATCATGGAGGCTAATTTAAAGAAACTGTCCCCTTCACATTAGCCTTTTATTCTCTTTAATTGTTAAGTTTTTCATTCTGTGACCAAGTAATAATTAGGAAGGTAGTAATTAATGATTACATTACATTGAAAATACTTTTTCTAAGCTCTTGGTATTTTTTTCTAGCTTATATTTTGATAGCAAGCATCTATATCAGGTAGCAATTATTTTGTCTTTTTTAAAGATTGCTAAGAAATAAGTTCCTCTTTCTTCTGGATTTATTGTGTAAAAGTTTTTATCCACCCTCAGACACTGATGGAGGGTTGCAAATGTATTAAGAGCCAAAGAGAAGGTTTCAATATTTAATTTTAGACAGCTAACATATTAGCCCATGAAATAATAGAGACTGAAACTATTTTCTCATTTGCTGTTATCTTGGAGGTCAGCATAAACATCAGAAAAGAAGAAATAACAGGATCTGTATTTGCTTATTACATACTTGTGTGCATAACTCTAGACCTGGAAATGGGATGCATTATCTAGTTCTCACTAATGATAAAATTCTGAAATGTATTGGAATAAATTTAATAATAAAGTGACAAGATCTGTATGAAAATAGAAAATTTCACTGATAGACTCAATACAAGGTCTGAACAAAATGAAATACATACATGTAATAGAAGGGAAGAATTCTTAGTAAAAATGCAGTGATCCTACAATTAAAATATAAGTTTAATGTAATTTCAGTTATAAATCTGGGAGAGTTTTCATTCGTTTATTCAGTTACTCATTCAGTCATTCCTTCACTCTGGAGTGATTAGATGAAATGATCTTAATGATCTTATGGAAAACAAAAAATTTGAGAGAGCAGCGAAAAAAAGCTGAAAAAGAGGAGAGTGTCAGGACTGGCCTTACCAGAACATTTGACAGAGTCAGTGTACTAATACCAATGTCAATATGGTATTAGTATAAGAATAGACAAAGATCATTAGAAAGAAGAGAGACTTCAGATAGACATTTCTGTAACATAACAGAGGTGGCAGTTTAATTTAGTGAGTGAAGGATGGAATATTCAAAACTTGTTCCTGACGCAGGAAAATTAAAGTAAAACCCAACCTAAGTCTGTATATATGACTGAATTCCAGTGAATGAAAGACTTAACTAGAAACTCAAATATTTTATGATAATTGAGCCATTTCCTGGAGCCACAGAGACTTACTTAATCATGGCTGAGAATCCAGATGCTATAAAAGAAAATTAGGGGGAAAATACATAACAGGACCCTTAGATTCATGATAGGTTTTGAGGGGAAAGGGAAAAGATTATATAGGTGACAGACAAAAAGTTAATGCCTATACTGTGTAATGAGGATAAGACAGACAAACCTATTTGAACACTGGGTAAAGGATGCCAATAAACACTATAGGAAAGCAAATCCAAATGGCTGCCAAACATAAAAAGATACTGACATTTATAGTGGTCAAAGAAAAATTAAACAATAGTCACATACCTCTCTTTCTGACTATCAAGAGAGTTTTAATGTTTATTGTTAGTCAGGATGTTGGGAAAAGAATACACCCAACACATTAGGAAAAGTGAAATCTTTCAGTTTTTCTTAAAACTGTTGGACAACATCAGTTAAAATTAAAAACACTAAACTAAGCGGTCTCATTCCTGGGAACCTAGTCCATAAAATTATATATGCATGTACAAAGATTTCATTTGCTCATTCGGTACCATTGACCAAAATAAAACACAATAAAAGAAAGTGAAAACCAACATATCCAGAAATGGTTGACTCCATTGTGCTATATCTATATCATGGAGGAAGCCACATTTATTTTAAAAAATGAGTTAGAGCTAAACAGATTGACTTGGAATAACTGACAGGAGTTATTGAGAGAGAAAATCAAGGTGCAGAACAAAAGTATGTAAATGCTTTCATTTTTAGTTAACAAAGCGTCTCAAATTTTCTGCATTTGCATGTATGATTATGTGAGAAAAAAGTCATGAAAGCTTGAAAAAAATCTTAGTTCATTGACATGTAAGTGGAGAGGTTGATGGAGATGAAGAGAAGGCTGAGAAAATGACAAAGCAAAAAAGAAAAGGTTACTATCACATTTATACATTTTAGTTATATTTCAGGTATGTGTATAAAGGAATTAAATAGGACTGAAAAGCGAAATTTGTAAATAGACCATTGTCCTCTTTATTTACAACTGAATGCATAAGTTTTGTTCATCATTTGATTCAGTTCAGTCATTCATTGAATGTCTGTTGTGTGTAAGACAATATGAAAGGTATAGTATGAAATGAAAGTTAATTATTATATCATTAGTCATAAACATTAGTTGATTGCCTACTCTGTGTTAGGATCTGTTCTAAGACTATCGCTTTATTTAATCTTTCCAACAACCTGACAAGGCAGGTATTATTGTCATCTGTAGTCTATGTACGAAAAGGCAAAGAAAAAAATAAGGTTTCCTAAATTTATACAGGTTAAAGGTGGTGCCAGGATATAAATGCAAATGGACTGACTTTAGAGACTGAATTTTTAATCTCTAAAATATTCTGTCTTCTCTGTCTTTGAGCCATTGGGTTATGGTGAAACCTGACTTGAGTATGAGTAACGTTCAACAGTGAAATCAGTGTCATAGTTGAGATACAAACAAAATATGGAAGCCTGAAAAAGGAAGGAGTTTGACTGCAAGAATAGATTTCACATAAGAAATGGTATATTACTTGACTTTGCCACATAAATAGTCAATCTATATGTGGAGAATTCACAGAAAGCCATTTTAGATAGGAAGAAATTAATTTGCATGATTGTAAAAATGGAAGTGTGTCTGGGAAAAACTCAATAATCTAGTGGGACTGACACACATAATGTGTGAGAAAGTAAGGGGAGATGAGAGCGTTATATTAGTTGAGGCTTTTGGTTTTCATGGGGAATATGCTGGATGTTAGGCAGTTAAAAGACTACTAAAAATGTTTGTAAGAGAAGTGATAGGCTCTGGGAAGAACATGTTTTCGAGGTTGCTAGAGTGGATGAGTAAAAGCAGCTTGGGAGGTGGACTCAGGTTCCGTAAAACTCAAAAACAATCTTTGTGTATTCATTCTAGTATCAAAAAGAGGCTGGCACAGTGGCTTATACCTGTAATCCTAGAACTCTTGGAGGCCAAGGTGGGAGGGTTGCTTGAGGCCAGGAGTTAGAGATCAGCCTGGGGAACACACCAAGACCCCCACCTCTGCAAAAAATTTAAAGATTAGCTGGATGTGGTGGTGCATGCTGGTAGTCCTAAGGTTGAGCCAGGAGGATTGCTTGAGCCTGGAAGTTGGAAGCTGGTGTGAACTGTGTGCTTACACCATCATACTCTAGTCTGGGTGAAAGAGTGAGGCCTTGTCTCAAATGTAAAAAAAAGAATTTGGGAGATGGGGAGGATAGAGAAGGCCTAAATCTTTTGTTAGTTTTTAAGTTCCTCTTCTAGCAGAAAATTCATTAAAGAAAAAACAAATACAAAATACATCTCCCCCCCCACACACACACATCTAGTATAGTTTAATAGAAGACACAGTAGACTAATTTGTTAAAATGTTTTAGATTCCAGACTGACTCAGGACCAACTCTGTAAACATACATTAGGCAATAACAAGAAAAAATACAGAACTGAATTATTATACAATATAATAAAACCAAAAATATAACTTTTAAAAAATACAGTACTTTTTACTTCACATGCTAACACAAACAGTGATTTCTTCTTAATTTGTAGTAAGAAGTAAGTACTTCTTACTTTACATATTTAGAAAAAATGAGTAACTTTGAATGGGGGGGTAAAAAGGTCTTTTTATGTATTTATTTATTTTTTTGAGACAGTCTCAAGCTGTTGCCCTGGGTAGAGTGCTGTGGTGTCATAGCTCACAGAAACCTTGAATTAATTCCTGGGTTCAAGTGATCCTCTTGCCTCAGTTTTTCCATTTTTAATAGAGATGGGGTCTCACTTCTGCTGAAGCTCCTCTCGAACTCGTGAACTCAAGGTGTCCACCTGCCTCAGTCCTCCCAGAGTGCCCAGATTATAGGTGTGAGCCACTACACTGGCCTGGAGTAAAAAGGTCTTGAACCTTCACAGACTCAGTTAGCAGTTTTTGTCATGTGCTTATCTCCAGTGGGTTTTATCCTTGACAGTGGTATAATGTCCAGGGTTAACAAACATATCTATCTATTAACATGTAGTAAAGTGATGGAATGAACATTTTCAAATATAATATTTGGGCCCAATAACCTTGAAAAGAAAGCTACCCTATCTGAATAATGCCATGTACTATGAGGAAGATAAACTGAAAAATGCCACTATAATAACATAAAAAAATTTCAAGACTTCATCAGTTTAACATGACACTGTCTTGTGTTGAGAATGACCTTTTAGATTAATTTTTTGCTCATAGTCAAGTAGATTCTTTGATGATGCTGAATGTCATAAGCCCTTTTATAGCCAGGTTATTTAAATATTATAAAAGCCTCACTTTCCCTATCAATTTTTCTGAGATTGATTTTTTTTAAAAGTGGGGAGCTGATAACTATAAACAATTAGGTCTTTAAAACTCTTTATTGCAATAAGCACTTACAGAGCAATAAATACAAACTGTCCATAAAGGTCCTGTGCAATTTACAATGTAAAACAATTTTAAATTGCACATGAACTTTATGGATATCCTGTATTATAATTTGAATTTCTTGTCTATAGAAGAGAGATATTGGAGTAGAAAGAGCCTCTGGTGCCTACTGGGATATGGGAAGGACTACAAGAGAAAAGAAAATGCTTGGCAAGGTTGTTTGAAAGTTCTATTGGGAAAGTCTAGCTGTTTACATGTCTTCAACAGGGACATTTTGGAAAGACTTGGAATGATACCTGGCTAGTCAGGTTACCAGAATTGGAAGTCAGATTTTATCCAATGTAACAAGGCCTAAAATGTGGTAATTCTTTATGTTGATTTGTAGGTAAAGAAAGGACTTGATCTGTCTGGCGAGATAAAGCAAGGAAAGACACCATACAATCCTAACATTCTGAAGGACATGCATGTATTTAGGAAGAGAAAGGGGCTCTGGGCAAAACTGAGGGCACACTAACATTTAAAGGGACATGCAGAAGGTGGATGATCTGTACAAGAAGGCCAAAAACAGATGTTTAAAGACTACTGTTTTGAAACTGAGATGTTTCAAAAATGGAAAAGGAGTCAGTTGGTACAGTTATCAAATAAGATGGTTAAGAAAAATCCATTGGCTTTGTCAAGATATTGTTTAAGACTTTTGCCAGACTGATTTTGTTAAACTTTGTTAGAGTGTGGCTTTGGGAGTAATTAAGCAGTTAAAAAATTGGAGACTCATTAATTATGATTAATGACCAAAGTGAACTTTGCTTTAACCCTTTGAAGATGTCACATTTTCTTTCATAAGGGAGATTAGAATATGTTGTTATATCAGAAAGAAATTATTCTTTTACGAACAAATTGTATTTTGATTATTAATACTTCTTTTTTTTTTTTTTTGCAGTTTCTAGCCAGGGCTGGGTTTGAACCCACCACCTCCAGTATATGGGGCTAGTGCCTTACTCCTTTGAGCCACAGGCGCCACCCTGATTATTAATACTTTTTTATGCTGACATCTCCCATGGAAATTATCTATTTTTTTCTTTACTTACTGCCTTGCTACCAGCCAGAGGCTGAGACATTTTCATTAGAACAATTTCAGTGTCTTATAAGTAAATATATAATACAGAAATTTGGATTTACACAAAAATAATTTGGGTGGTAAGGATTTACTAAGAGTTACTGTCATGGTTTGAAGGAGTCTAAAAATAATACCCTGTGTTTCTTACCCAAGTTCAGAACACTGGAGATATGAACAGATAAGTCGTTTACTAGAATTTAAAATATCTGCTTTAAAATTGATAAAGTCTACAGTGCCATGTTTATTTGAAGTCACAGTAGGATTGCTAATATGTTGCTGCTAAATTGGTCATATTTACTAAGAAGACATATTTACTGATTTTGTCACCAGTGCATCTGGGCAGCCAAAGGTATGGAGGAACAGAAAATTCTTAGCCCTTCTAAAAGAACAAGAACCCAAAAGGGTCTGAGGCAGACAAGTCCAGTTCTTCCTCCTCAATTTATCAAATAAATTACTCTTCTTTCAGAGAAGGGAAATGCTCATCGGTATCATTTCAGATTTCACCTGGCGCCCAACCTTTAAAGAACTCCCACTTGTCAAGTTTCAGTGTGTCAGTGAATGAATAGCCATAGTTACCTTAAAAGGCTATTAAAATACTCCTGCTTTCCAACTATGTATATATGTGAGGCTGTATTTTTTTTTTCATCTGTTCAGCTAAAATAACACGTCAAAAAGATTAAATATAGAAGCAGATATGAGAATCTAGTTATCTTCTGTTGAGCTATATGTTATAGAGATTTGTAAAAAGGTAAAATAATGCCACTCTTCTTGCTGATTGTTTTGTTTTGGAAATATACTTATTTTTATTAAAAATGCTAATTATGTTAGTCCATAACAGATTTATAATTATAACATTTAAATGGATTAATAATGTTTTTGAGTCTCAGTTTTGCGTTTTTAATACATTAAATATCAATAGAAATAATGTAAATGAAAGCTCTTTGGGATTCTTGATAATTTTTATTTTATTTTTATTGTTTAGGATTCATTGAGATTACAAAGAATTAGTTTACGCTGATTGCATTTGTTAGGTAAGGTCGCTCCCTATAATTTTTAATAGTGTAGAGTTTTGACAATCTGTGATCTACTCTACAGGATATAATTTAGGAGGAGAACATAGCTTTATAAGGCACCTTTTGCATTATAAAGCAGTACTTTGAAAGGTAGGTTTTGTAGTCATCATACTTTATTTGAAATCATATTATTTTGAGACGTTTCTAAACTTAACATTTTTTATCTTTAAAATATAACAGGAGGTAAAAAATGAAATAAAATATTTGCAAAACGGTATAATGTTTTGTGGACATTTAGTTTTTCTTAACCATTGCTGGTTTCTTGAACAAGCTCAATAGGTATAAGAATATTGAAAAAAGATATTCTTTGGCAATCTGTGGAATATTCCTGGTATCTTACACATAAAGAGTAAATATTTTATGCCCAAGTTAAATAGACAAAGTTTTTTTTTTTTTAATTTTCATAATAGCACAGTCTAATTCCATTTTGGAATATATGGGAAGGTTAATTCGCTGTATTGGAAACCTTTTGCAGCTTAGTGGTAACTGCTTATTCTTTTATCATATAACATGATGGTCATAAGATTGAAGTTTCTGATTTTCCTTTTTTTTTTTTAAAGCAGATAATCTCAGTGATACCTTAAAGAAGCTGAAGATAACAGCTGTTGACAGGACTGAGGATAGTTTAGAAGGATGCTTGGATTGTCTACTTCAAGCTCTGGCTCAAAACAGTAAGTTTCATTATGTTTACTCAAATTCCAAACAAGAAAATAAAATCAGCAGTCATTCAGAAACTAGTATGTAGTTAAGCTAATAACTTGTGTTCACATGAGTTGAATTCTTTTGAATCCTATCCTTGAATACTGAGGTTGTTCTACATGTTCCACCCTCCAACCTGCCCCTGCCCCCTCCTCCCCCCCGCAGGGACTCAAAGCCAGTTTGATAGGCAAAAGAAAGCAAGAATTGGTTGGTAGTGATGACATTAATACCAGTCCCAGAAAAGGCCATTATTTTATTCCTCACAGGCAAGCATCAGAGTTGTTTTTCTTAACACCTACATTTGTACTTTAAAAATAGACTATGTTTATATGTGGGGAAAGTGGGGAAGAAAAGAGGAGAAACAGAGGGGAAACTTAAAACACAACATTTTTTTTTCTGAGATCTTAGGGTCATATTTTTAAATAATAATACTTTAAAGCAATATGTAAATGTAGCTTATATTGGAAAAAAACATCAGCAGTGTCATTGCATTTGCTTTATCATATTCACTAATTTCTGTGTTATCACTGTGAGTAGATAGGTATAGAATGATTTTTGTTATGTTAATTATGCTTGGTCCTACGATGGTTTATGCTTTAGTCATGTTTAATTATGCCATGTCTAATCCTGAGATTAATTACATGGCTGACAAAGAATTTAGGGAAAAGTATAGGTTATTAAGGTTTCGAGTTCAAGTACTAAATATATGTGTTTATTTAAATTATTTTTTAGTTAATTATGATTAGAAAGTCTAAAAAAATACCATAGTCTTCATCAGAAAGCCATCTCTTAAAGCTAGCCTTCAGAATTCTTTTTCAGTAATTATTTTCTTTTGAAATTATAACTCTGTCAAGCTATTTAATCTTAGAGATAACAGAGAAGAGGTTTGAAACAAGTTTAGTAAGATCATCTGGATAAGGCTTCAGATATAATATAAAAAGTCAGGAAAGGAGATTAGTACAGTGTTATCCATTATAGAAAATATGTGTACATACGTGTGGCTGTGTAAATTTAATAAAATTAAATTCCTTAATCTCACTTTTCAGTAGCCATATTTGGCAGGTGACTGGCTTCTTAGGGTTTGTAGATATGAAACATTCCACTGATCACAGAAAGTTCTTTTGGATAGCACTGGTCTAGAACTAGAAATAACCACATTATGCTAATGGTTACATGTTGTGCCTATTTAGGGAGCTTTACATAATAATGTAATTTGCCTAACTACGTAGAGCATCTTAAGTTTATTTTTTTGAGAAGTTATCTTTTTAAATAACCATTTTTTGTTTTCAGTGGCCCATTTTTTTCCTCTATGTTAGAAAAAATACAGAACTTTCTGAATATGCCGTTTACTTTAGAAACTCAAGAATGTGAAGGTGATGTCCTTGATCACATGTAGAAGGTCGCTCAGTTCTATCCTGGAAAGACTAGAAGAGAGAAAGATGAAATTGAAGGGAAATGAAGAAAAAAGGGAATAAAAAATTTATAGCTTTTCAGAGTACAGATTCAAGAAATATTGAGAAGCACATGATTATTGAATTAAATTACAGGCCCATTGTGAGCATCTTAACTGAACCTATATTTTGAAAATGGTCTTCAAATTATACATTGCAAGATATTAAGGCCATATAACTATAAGGTCTTAACAAAAATGATAAACTCACTTAATTTAATTTAGTCAGGAAGGGAACAAGAGGAATGTCTTGTTAACAGTCTGAAACAAAATATGTGAATGTCCTCATGTCTAAGACTACTAATACGAAAGAATTTGACATTGGGTTCATGCTGATATCTTTGACTGAGAGTTTATGTCTGTTGTTTGGAGGAACTACTGTGTGTAGCTCTGGGCAGAGGACTATATTTATTATCTAATCTCTACTGTAGTTCTATGAAGTAGGTTTTATTATTTAGTGAATGAAGAAACAGGTTATTTCTCTTGCTATCATGGATTTTAATTCTTAAATGTCTTAACATAATATTTAAGTAAATGAGATGAGGTATGCATTAACCAATGTGATGTAAATGCTCCTAATTCTATATGAAATCAGCACATTGTGCCCCATAAATGCATTAGTGTATACATGATCTAAGTGTTTATGATTTAATAAAAAAAATGAAGAATTTGGATTTTGAACTGTTAGTTTACAAAATAAAACATAAAGTGAAGCCCTTTATTCCTAAATTTATGTAGTCAAAACTATTCCAAGAACGTAGTTTTAATATTATCTTAAATTTTTCTTTTTCTTTAAAATAGTTCCAAATTCTTGCTAGAGAGGCTAAGTTTATTTTATAGGTATTTATAATTCAAGTATAAAGTATATATACTTTGTATATATATGAACATGTATATGAGTATGTATATGTATACGAAGTATGATATACTTCATAAAATTAGCATATAGTTTTTAAATAACAAACAGTAAAAATTTACCAGTAAGATGTTTATTTTCTATATTCTTGCCTGAATAAAGTGATTGACCCATTACTACTTCTGTCCTCTTAAAGTTAAAATTATAAATTAACTTGGATAAATCTATACTTGCTTTTTTTACACAGAGACCTTAGAGTATCATAATTTTTCCTTAGTGTCAGGTGTTTTAACTAAAAATATCACTGTTTGCACCAGAATTGCACCTGATCAAGCAAGAAAGATTTCTCCGTTCTGTACAAATATAAAATGGTAGGTAATGTGTGTAATAGAAATCTAAACTTAAAATTTTATTTCACAGTCTACTAACCTGTCATTGGAAAGGATATTTCTGAAAGTAAAGAATGCTATTGAAATTTTTATACTGCAAATTTAGTACATTAAATTGTATATATATTACAAGTGATCATGATCTGAAATTAAAATTTTTACTTTGATATGTGATGTTATAATGGGTTTTTTCCCTTCGGCAGTAGCAGTTCTTTCTGTAACATTAAATACAATATATAAGTCCATCTTAAGAGACAGTTGGAATATTTGAATATTTAGTTTTATGGAAGACATTCTGTTCAAGCAAATATTTTTGTGTAAATCTCTGATCTATATTAATGTAGAGGCATTTATTCACTTAGACAAATATATCAGATCTCAGTTTTTGAATGTTTTTTGTAAATACATGAAAGCTGCCAGCCAACAAATCAGCCTCAGTTTGTCCTAGTCTCTTTTGATTTAGATTATAGTTAGAAGATTCTCAGTAAATGCTTGTCATATTGTAGTTTGGTTACTCTATTTCATGCTTAGTTGAAAATTTTAAATGATATACCACCTATTTTCATCATTAAACATTAAGACAGGAATTGCCCTTAGAGAATATAGCATCTAAATCACCTTGCAAGAGAAACCGCTAATTTAAATTAAAGATCCAAAGACAAGAATAACTAACATTCTGTTTATTCATAATAAGAATTATATTCATTCTATTCTGTTCAGAGAACATGGGAACCATTTTCTGTTGCTGGGGGAACCATAAAATGATGCCAGTGTGCTCACCAGTACAGCTTTTACACTGTCTTCCTGAAGAATTAGGCTGTCTTCCCTCTGCCTTATTGTCTCACTTTCCTTTGTACATAACTTAGTTATTTACCTGTTGGCGCTTTCTATTTCATATAAGAGTTACATAATTTTCTTTCTTTTTTTTTTTTTTTTTTTGAGACAGAGCCTCAAGCTATCCCCCTGGGTAGAGTGCCATGGCATCACAACTCATAGCAACCTCCAACTCCTGGGCTCAAGCGAGTCTCCTGCCTCCGCCTCCCAAGTAGCTGGGACCACAG
>CAUYQV010171174.1:0-25304 GCA_963574575.1 Galagoides demidoff | reverse complement strand
TAGAGTGCCATGGCATCACAGCTCATAGCAACCTCCAACTCCTGGGCTCAAGCGAGTCTCCTGCCTCAGCCTCCCAAGTAGCTGGGACCACAGGCGCCCACCACAACACCTGGCCATTTTTTGGTTGCAGCCATCATTGTTGTTTTGGCGGGCCCGGGCTGGGGATTCGAACCCGCCACCTTAGGTGTATGTGGCTGGCGCCTTAGCCGCTTGAGCCACAGGCGCAGAGCCATAAGTTGGACTTTTTAAAGCTGAAGGGGGGCTTCCGTGAGCCTTCTAGCGATCCTCCCACCTTAGACTCCTAGACTTCTAGTATTACAGGTATGAGCCGCTGTGCCCACCCTGAGAATATCATCTTTTTAGAATTGCGAGTATCTTTTGAAAGCCCTTTCCAACCACATGAATCAGGTGAAGGTTTAGCCCTTGTCTTAGGAAGGACTAGGTCCTCAGAAAGTTAAACATAGTATTACCCTATGGTTCAACAATAACACTTCTAAATGTAAGAATTGAAAGTGGGGACTCAGATACTTGTACACTTGTACACCATGTTCACAGCAGCAACCCAAATATCTATGAGGGAATGATTGATGGCTGTGGCTAGGGAAGCAGGGAGAGTTAATGTTTCATGGGGACAGATTTGCAAGATGCAAAACTTCAGGAGATGGTGGTGGTGATGATCATACAACAAGGTGAATGTACTTAATGCCCCTGAACTGTACACTTGAAATGGTTAAGATGGTAAAATTCTATATTATGTGTATTTTACTGTCATAAAAAAAATACTGTAAAAGGAATGGGGTTGGAAGACCTCCTGGAGAGGGGACAGGGGAATGACTCAAGTCAACACCTGCTTTTCTTCCTGTAAGCCCTGCAAAAAAATGTCATTTCCAGCTCCAATTACCTCAAGCATTATAGCTGTCAGAATTGTATCCCCCCCAAAAAAAAAACCATGTGCAGGAGGGGCCTCAGAATGTGATTTTATTTAGAAACAGCATCTTTGCAGATGCCTTTAGTTAAAGATCTCCAGATGGGCTCAGCACCCGTAGCTCAGCAGCTAAGGTGCCAGCCACATACACCAGGATTGGCAGGTTTGAACCCAGCCTGGGCCTGCCAAATGACAATAACAACTACAATCAAAAAATAGCCAGACGTTGTGGCAGGTGCCTGTAGTCCCAGCTACTTGGGAAGCTGAGGCAAGAAAATCATTTAAGCCCAAGAGTCTGAGGTTGCTGAGCTATGACACCACGGTACTCTACTGAGGGTGACATATAGGCAAAAGGCCTATATGCCCCTGGCCAAAAAAGGTATTTGAGAAAGAGCAGTGAAAAGACTTTGTGCAGGCATACTTGTGGGAAATTGAGGCAGAATCCCATATGGCCAGATTAGTTGCGGGCATAAAATACCTCTGACCTAACATCGGCCTGGTTGGTTGCAGGCGTAAAAACCCCGACTTGGCTCGGCGCCTGTGGCTCAATCGGCTAAGGCGCCAGCCACATACACCTAAGGTGGCAGGTTCGAATCCCCAGCCTGGGCCCGCCAAACAACAGTGATGGCTGCAACCAAAAAAAAAATGGCCAGGCGTTGTGGCGGGTGCCTGTGGCCCCAGCAACTTGGGAGGTGGAGGCAGGAGACTCGCTTGAGCCCAGGAGTTGGAGGTTGCTATGAGCTGTGATGCCATGGCACTCTGCCCAGGGGGATAGCTTGAGGCTCCGTCTCAAAAAAAAAAAATAGGCACCCTTCCTGCTCTGCCAGTGGGCATCTGCTGGGCAGCCATGAGGATGTGTCTTCCTGAGTCCCCACTTGGAGGCCTCAGGAAGTAGAGGGAAGAGCCTGCTGACCTAGAACAGGCTCAGTTCTCTGATGAACAGTTAGTAGCAGGGCAATATAACTGGGGTGTAACACAATTTGAGCCCATCCTTGGGTCCTCTGGCCTCTGCTTAAAGCCCCCTGACCCTGGGGAAAGGAGCGGATGGGAGATATGAGTGTTGGGTGTCTCACTGGGGCTCTGGATCTGGACATTTGGGGGGAGCATCTCTCCCTGCCATGTACGTCCAGGACTTGATACAGGCTTCTTTAATGGCACCCTTTCTTCTGTCTTATGGCTCGTGTGTCTGTGTGTGCATCTGTTTCCCTCACTGTACAGTGAGCTCCCATAGGGCAAGGACAGTATTGACTCATCCACTATAGTCTGGTTTCCAGCATGTGACAGGGATACAGTAGGCATTTCCAGAGCAACTCTTTGTATGTCCTTGTAGGTTTTCATTCTCCCATGTATATGTCCTCTTGTCTGGTTCCATGTACCTGTGGGTCTGTTCATAGTGTCCCTGTGGATATGTGGGCTTGTGTATGTTTGTGTCTAGGTGAGTGTGACCATTCCCTGAGTGTGTGTCCCCTGAATGTAGCTGTGCATGGGTGTGGCCTTCTGCAGCCCCCCCCCCCCGCCTCAGCTAACCTGGCTGATGCCCACCAGGACCCTCCCCCCGGCCCCGCCTGGAGCCCATGGACACCATCTTTGTGAAGAATGTGAAGGATGCTGGCCCTGCCCACAGGGCAGGGCTTCGCACAGGTAAGCTGTCTCAATTGCCTGGCTCTCTTGAACCTTCTGGAGCTCACTTCCCTATCTTCTGGTTAGAATAGGTTTCTTGGATCCATGTGTTGGGAGGCTCTTGTCCTCCCACCGTCATCCATATGTGGTTCAGGTGTTCTCCCCTTGGCCTTCTCACATATGGCCCTGCCCCATGTCCCCAGGAGACCGGCTGGTGAAGGTGAACGGGGAAAGCGTCATCGGGAAGACCTACTCTCAAGTCATAGCTCTGATTCAGAACAGGTAAGCACCCCCTGTCCTGCTCCTCCTAGAAGAGCTTCCAGCCTACCTACCCCTGCATACCCCATTCCCATGGCCCAGGGGCTGCCTTGTTCTCCTCAGGGAGAACCCCATTGCCCCAACCTGGCCTGACCTTCTGCCCTGTCTCTGTAGTGATGACACTCTGGAGCTCTCCATCATGCCCAAGGACGAGGACATCCTCCAGCTGGTGAGTTCCGACTCTGCTGTCTGAGTAGAGGACACCTGAGCCCTGGGGGGCAGCATAGGGCACTCTTTGGTGGGTCCTCATTCCTGTATTGGACCCCTGGCAGGCAGAGAAGGAAGTGTAGGGGTGGTATTGGCCAGCATTGCCCAATCTGAGATGCCAGGTTTGTCCCTGGGTGGGGGCCAGTTGTTGCTTCATTCAGGGCTGTTCTGTGCTAGGGGAGAGGGGAGGCGCTGGCCTTGGCAGGCAGAATTTCTGCCAGGGTTTCTGGAAGGAGGGTGGCCCAGCGGGCCCTGCCAGACTGGCACGTTCTTTTTGGCTCCTGTGAGAGATGCCTGTTTTTGCACCCACTCCCTGCTGGTCCTGAGTGAGCATGTCTGTGGTAGGTGTGTCCACATACACACACACGCAGAACACGCACCAAATAACCCTCAGCATGCCCCATCCCCCCACTATCATGTGCACCACTCAGTGTAAAGCAGAACATGCCAGACACAGCCCCGCAGCACTGCACAATGCACCAGGCACATGCCATGAGAGATAAGCCCCAGTGCACTCACCACACAGGCACTCCCCTACTGTTCACCCTCCAATGTCACCATACACAACACCACATACACCCACATACATCTGAATGTCACAGCACAATCCAGTGCCTCAGTTCCCTGTGGCACAAACAGAATAGTGTATCATGATGTGTATATGTGGACCTCTCGCCACCATGATACAAACACGCGTGCACACAAACATCACAGCGTGCCCCAACCCTGGGGACATGGGGCAGGGCCATATGTGAGAAGGCCAAGGGGAGAACTCCTGAACTACATATGGATGACAGTGGGAGGACAAGAGCCTCCCAACACATGGATCCAAGAAACCTATTCTAACCAGAAGATAGGGAAGTGAGCCCCAGAAGGTTCAGAGAGCCAGTGCCCACACTCACCAGTATCACAGGAACCAAATTCACACAGTCGTGGTGTGTAGTCTGCACTCTCCCCCTACCCCTCAGCATCCTTGAATGCAGCATCCAGCCCCCCTACAAGGAGTGTGTTCCATAGACATCGAAGGAAGCATGCTTTGAACTTGCAAGTGCTCCCATTTACACACACACTCACATGCTCTCTCTCTCTGCCCTGAGCCCAGGGCAGGCATCTCTGTCCAGTGCCCACTTCCGGTTTCATGGGTTGCAACCAGATGCTGCTTTGCTTGCCCTTGAGGTCACTGTTCCCCGGGAAGACCCTGGGAGCCACCGCTCTGGCTTCTGCCTTGGCCATGCTCTCATAATCACTGTAATCACAGTGCCACGCTTGGCATTGTGCCCCTCTGGGAACCTCCACCCCTGACCTCAGTTATCCCCTTAGTCTTCCTGGGGAGGGAGAAGGAAGAAAGGGAGTCCAGAGAGGTGGGCAGCTCACCTTAAGTTTCAAAGACCTTGCCTATACAGCTCCCCCAAGTGGAGGCAAGGCCAGCCATGGGGGCTAACAGGGTGGGACCTAGGGCGTCCCTACTCTCTAGTCACCAGGAGCAAGGGGTAGAAGGGCAGCAGTCTTGAGCTCTGCCATCCAGGCTTGGGTGGCCACAGATAGCAGAATGTGGGGACCTCCAACCAACCCCCTCATCTCCAACAGCAAGAGGGTGGGGCCCAAGCATTCCTGTGGTTGGGAGCCAAGGCTGGAGGCCAATCGGGCTGCGGCAGCTGCTGACGCCACCAACGACGCTGCGAGGCCCCTCCACACCCATCCTTCCCTCCCTCTGCCTCCCGCCAGCCAGGAGAGAGAGAGAGAGAGAGAGAGAGGCGGGTGGGGGCCGAGGGTCAGTGCAGGGAGGACAGACGGAGAGGGACAGGGCCCAGGGCTGCTGCAGCAGTTAGTGGGGGCTTGGCAGGACAGGAGGAGGGCGGGGGTGGGCCGGGATGCCGCCACCACAGCCGTGATGCGGGGAGCCCTGGGAGCCGGCAGGATGGCAGGAGGGAGAGGTATGCTGTCCCTGCCTGTGTGCCAGTCTGGAGGGGCTGAGTGTGTGGGGGTGTGGCTTAGCTTGTCCTTGTCACATGATGTTTGTGTCTGGGACTGGAGGTGTAGTTATTTATGTGTGTGTGTATCTCATTGTGTTTTGCTATGTGTGTGTGTGTCTGGGTATGTGTCTTCCTATGTCTCCTTGTGGTGTAGAGTATGTGTGTGTTTGATTTGGTTTCACTCTCCCACCCGTTGATGCTTTAGCCGGAGAGAGACCCCTGGGCAGCTCATCAGGGGCCAGCCTGGGCCAGGGCTATAAGGCCACTGTCCCTGGGAGCTGCCTCCTTTTTTGGCTAGGCCTGGGCACTGGCCTTGTCACTCCTCAGCAATGCAGTGTCAGCCTCAGCTACCAGCGCCAAATTCCAGGCCTACGGGTGGCAGAAGGTGGCCCAAGGCCCCTCAGTGAGTCTGGCCCCTCCTCCAATCCTGGCCTGAGGGAGTAGAAGGCTGGCAAGTTCCTCTTCACCCAGTGGCTCAGGAGCCAGGCCCGCTCCCCATCGGGGGATGGAGGGACAGCTGGGGCTCTCCACGCCTCCACCCAGCCCAGCACAGCCCACCCTGGACACGCCCCTAGCCGGCTTTCTTCTGTCATCTGGCACCTTGACTGGCTCTGCTGGGGTTTCCCAGCTCTGCCCAAGGGGCTGTGGGCATCAGTGATGGACAGAAGGGAGCAGGGAGGTGGCAGAGGCCAGGATTGGGGGAACCTCAGAAAGCAGATGGTGGAATGTTTGTGGCTAAGGGCAGTCCTTGTCATAAGTCTTAGTGAAATTCCTGCTTTTTCTCGAGTTTGTGTGTGCATGTCTCTCTCCCTCAAAGGCCTCTCTCCCACTTCTTTGTTTTCTGCCTGGACATGCCCTTCCACCCCCTCCTGCTCAGGACTCCTGCGGCTTGGTCCTCTTCCTTTAGGCCCCTTCTGGGGTCCCTGTCTTCCCAGGGCTGCTTCAGCCCTGCCCTATGGGATCTATCTGGCCTGCTCACCTGCCTCTGTGTCTCTGGACAGGCCTACTCCCAGGATGCCTACCTGAAGGGGAACGAGCCATATTCTGGAGAGGCTCGCAGCATTCCAGAGCCGCCCCCAATCTGCTACCCCCGAAAGACCTACGCCCCGCCAGCCCGGGTCTCCACTTGGGCCAATATGGTGCCTGAGCCTGTCTCAGCACTGCCTAGCGACCCCCGGAGTCCTACTGCCTGGAGTGACCCGGGGCCCCGTGTCCCATCTGCTACCCGTGCCCACCTGGACAACTCTTCCTTGGGGATGAGCCAGCCCCGCCCCAGCCCTGGTGCCTTCCCCCACCTTTCCTCAGAGCCCCGGATGCCCCGTGCCTTCCCGGAGCCTGGCAGCCGGGTGCCCCCCAGCAGACTGGAGTGCCAGCAGGCCTTGTCACACTGGCTGTCAAACCAAGTCCCCCGCAGGGCGGGGGAGAGACGGTGCCCAGCTATGCCTCCCCGGGCCCGTAGTGCCTCCCAGGACCGTTTAGAGGATGTGACTGCCCACCGCCCATGGCCCTGCTCCACTTCCCAGGATGCCTTGAGTCAGCTGGGCTGGGAGGGCTGGCACCGAGCTCGCTCAGACGACTACCTAAGCCGGGCCACTCGCTCAGCTGAGGCACTGGGGCCAGGGGCACTAGTGTCTCCCCGCTTTGAACGCTGTGGCTGGGCTTCCCAGCGTCCATCTGTCCGCACCTCTGCTTGCCCACCTCGGGACCTGCCAGGGCCCCAGGGCCCACCTGCAACTGGCCTTCAGGGCCTGGATGACATTGGGTACATTGGGTACCGGAGCTACAGCCCATCATTCCAGCGCCGGACTGGCCTCCTGCACGCACTCTCCTTCCGGGACTCACCGTTTGGGGGGCTTCCCACCTTCAACTTGGCCCAATCCCCTGCACCATTCCCACCAGAGGCTGCTGAACCACCCAGGGTTGTCCGGCCAGAATCCAGTACCCGGGCCCTGGAGCCTCCCTCCGAGGACCGCCGTGATGAGGTGGTCCTGAGGCAGAAGCCTCCGACGGGCCGCAAGATCCAGCTGACCCCTGCAAGACAGATGAACCTTGGACTTGGTGATGAGTCCCCAGAGCCAGAGGCCAGTGGGCGAGGGGAACGCCCGGGCAGGAAGGTGGCCCCTTTGGCCACCACTGAAGACTCTCTGGCTTCCATCCCCTTCATTGGTGAGTGATGACGCAGGTGGCTGTCTTGGGAAACCTAGTTGTCCTCTGATGTACCCCATCTACCTGTTTACACAGGAAAAACTCTGGGCTGTGTGCTAATGGGATCATCCTGTTTCTTTCCATCTGTCATGGAAGGATGGATGAATGGAAGGAAGAATGGGTGGATGAACAGATGATCCAGTCATCTGTTCCTTTCTTCCATTCATCCATCATTCCATTCTTTGTCCTCCTTTCTTCCATCCTACCTCCCCTTCACTTACTTGTCCAGCCATCTCTCCATCTACTTTTTCTATGCTCCCTCTTTCTCTCCTGCCTTCCTTCGTTTGTCCATCTATCCATTTATCTGTCCATTCTTCCTTCCCTTCTTTTCTACCTCTCTACTTTCTCTTTCTTTTCCATTCATTCATCCATTATTCCTTCCATCTTTCTATTCTTCCTTTCTTCCATCCTCCTTTTGTAGCTTTTGCTCTTTGTCCCTTCCATCCACCCTCCATCCCTCCACCCCATCCAGCACATATTTGTCAGGCCCTGTGCTAGGTGCCATGCTCTCCTACAGTGGACAGTCCAGCAGGGGGTGGGTGGTCAGACAGCAGCAGGCCAGTGGCATGGGTGTGTGTTAGTGCAGAGAGCTTGAGAAGGACAGAGGAGGGCTGTGGAACCCAGACTAGGGCGTGGCAGCCACAGAGAAAATATTGGAGAAAGGACATTTTGGCTAAGACTTAAAGGATGAGAAGGAGTCGGGGAGAAGGTTCAAGGAGAGATACTCAAAAACCCTGATGTGAGAGAGGCAGGGTGATGGCCAGGTCATGAGGACCCTTCTGGATGCAAGAGGTCTCATGGGTTGCTTGTGGGGGCAGACTCTGTCCTGAGAGCAGAGGGAGCTCTCAAAGGTTTGCCTTAGAGTGGATATTGATAGAGGGAGGCTGGGTGATCTCCAGGTTCCTCACCTGGCTGGAGGGCTGCCTTACCCCCACACTGGACAGGAGGAATAGGAAAATATTTAGGGCTTGTTGAATACTGAGCCACCCATGAGGGAACAGGGCAGGCTGGACTGGGTCTGGTGCTAGGGAGGAAGACCAGGCTTGAGGAGCCAGGGCTTGAGACAGGAGCTGGATCCTGAAGGTGAGCTGGCCTAGAGCAGTCTAGGGGTGAGGCGGAGGAGGCCTCCCCCTGCCAGCCTTCCGAGAGAGACAGCCCCTTTTAGTGACCCTCCCCTCAGACTGACAGGGGAGATAAAGTCTCTTTATTCAGAGTACTCTCAGTCTGAGGGACTGATGCAGTCTTTGCCCTCAAGGGGCCCCCAGAGGAGGTGGGAGACAGTCCTTCCCCTCAAGAAGCTGCCAGTGTGTTGGGGAAGACACAGTCCCAGGCTTTAGGAGGCTTCTAGTTTGATGGGGGGGGGGGCACAATCCATGCTCTCAGAGCACCCTCGGTCTGACAGTGGAGGCACAGTGCGTCCTCTCAGAGTCCTTAGTGTGATGGGAGAGATATAGTCCTACCCTCAGGAGGCTCCCAGTATGAAGGGTGAGACACAGTGCATTCTCTGAGCGCACCCTCAGTTTGATGGGGGTGCGGGAGTATGGGATCTGCCCCCAGGAGCCTGGTCTAAGCAGGTGGCTCAGCCCCACTCCTGGGAGCCCTTGGTGTGATGGGGGAGGCTCAGCCTCTGCTGAGGGGAGAGATTCCATGATCACAGTCTGGTGAGCCAGTCAAACTTGGCAGTGGGCATGTTGCTGATGGGACTCTTGAGGACTTGCTGCCCTTTGTGGTGTAGCCTGAGCCTGGAGGCAAGTGGCAGTAGGTCTGGCCTGGCTGGGGAGGGGCAGCAGGTTTCCCTCTCTACCACCTTCACACCTCACTCCTCCCCTCATGCAGATGAGCCCACCAGCCCCAGCATTGACCTCCAAGCCAAGCACGTCCCTGCCTCTGCTGTGGTCTCCAGTGCCATGAACTCAGCCCCCGTCCTGGGCACCAGCCCGTCCTCCCCAACCTTCACCTTTGCTCTTGGCCGCCACTACTCTCAGGACTGCAGTGAGTGCTGTCCCCCAACCCTGTCCCATGCCAGCCCCACCCTCTCCCTTGCCTCTTGGTCCCCAGGAGCCCCTTATGGATGTGCTGCCTGATGTCTGGCTTCTTCTCTACTCTTCCTGGGGCCCATGGGGAGAGTCAACCCCTGGCCCTGCCCAAAAGAGAGGGCTCCAGGGAAGGCCCTGCCCTGCTGCCCTGCTGACCCTGAGTCCTGATGTGGGTGGTTCTGCAGGCAGCATCAAGGCTGGCCGCCGCTCCTCCTACCTGCTGGCCATCACCACGGAGCGCTCCAAGTCCTGCGACGATGGGCTCAACACCTTCCGGGACGAGGGTCGGGCTCTGCGGTAAGGCCTTGTCTGGATGTGGGGAGGGGCAGCTGCTCCCTAGACTAGGCCCCAGTGCCTTGACCCTGGATGGCCTCTGGGTCTAGGGGTGTGCTGGGGGATGAGAGTGAGGTCCCTGTGAGCTTCCTGCATCCCTCACCCCAGCCCTTGCTTGCTCCCAGGCGCCTGCCAGACCGAGTGCCCAGCCTGCGGATGCTCCGGAGCTTCTTCACCGATGGGGTGAGTGGCAGTGCATGTTTGAGGGAGGGCATCAGGGAGGGCGGGTCATAGCTTCTGCTGGGCTTCCAGGCCTATGACTTCCGGGACCCAAAATGAGCTACTCTGGCTCCTGTCATCTCCTTCCTCTCAGCACCTGCCCACCCTCATATTGGCCGCATCTCTTCTGTGGGCTCTTATCATCATCACCACCACCCTCCCACCAAGGCTGTTGTGCTTGTCCTCCCTGCCATCTGGAATGCCCCATTCCAGGTCCCCCTGCCATGACCATATGATTCACTTTTCCACTGTTGTCAGGATGTTTCAGCCTCCGCTTGTGACATTTCACATCTCCCTTCCTTGCTCTGTGTTTGTCTCATGTCATGCAATTTCTTTTTCTCTTCTTCATTGCCTGGCCCTTGGCTAGAATGTAAGCATCCTGAGGGTAGGGCTGTCATTTATTTCATTTGCTGCTGGATCCCTAGTACCCACTGCCTGCACCGGGCAGGCCCTCAGTTAATATTTGCATGATATCTTCAGGGGCCTGGGGACAGGGGCCACACTGAAAGGTGGGGGATGCAGGCCTGAGATTGGAAAGGCTGGAGTTTCCAGGCTGAGGACCTGGGGAGACAGGATCAGGTCTGCAGTGGCCTCATCTCTTTTTGATTACAGATGGACTGGAAAAGCCATCTCGGTTTCAAACCCACCATATCTCTGGTTAGTTTAACACCTTGATGATATTGTCACCTGGTCTATTCCTTATCACTTCCTCTGCTTACTTAACTCTCCCTAGACATGCCATCTCTGTTGCTGGAGTCCTGTTGACACTGTTACTTCCTCTGTTTAACTCCTTGTGGACATGACTACCTGCTCCCCAGCTTGCTCTTTGTTGATGTTCCCACTTCCCCTGTTTATTTAATTCCTTGCTGACACAATCACTTCCTTAATTCTTTTAAGTCTATAAGTTAATGGAGATTGCAAATTGGCTTTTCTAGCATGGTGAGGCATGTGGTCTGCTGGCAGGTCATGGCCTTTCCTCCTTTCTGGCTTCTCCATTATATACGTCTCATGACCTCAACACAAGTAGATCAGAGAGGACAAGCAGAGCCTGTGAGGTCACACAGCATGTCAGGGTATAGCACAGACATCCACCAGGCTTGTGTGGCTGCAAGTTGTCCATAGGGTTCCTGAGATGCTGGTACTATGGGAGCCACCCTAAATTGTCCTCTGTTGTTTCCTTGCAGTCTTTGGATAGCTGGGGTACATCTGAAGATGCTGATGCCCCTTCTAAGCGACACTCAACCTCTGACCTCTCAGATGCAACTTTCAGTGATATCAGGAGAGAAGGCTGGTTGTATTATAAACAGATCCTCACCAAGAAGGGGAAGGTAAGATGGGTGGAGGAGTGAGATGGGGGTGGCCAGAAGCTGTCCCCAGCAAAGCTCTTCAGCTTCTCCTACAGCCACCCCCCACAGCCTCTGGAGCTGGAGAGAACCAGCACAGGTGGTAGCACAAGGGATAGAGGTTAGGTGCTAGGAAGAACTTCCTAGGGGAGACTTAAAGAACTTATGAAAAGGAAGTTAACAAGAGAGGTGTTCTTTGCTGTGGGATGCACTGGGAATTCTGATGAAGCCATCCCACGCTAGTCATTAGTTGACAGATCACCCTGCACATGGCTACAGGAGCTCGTGGAAACAAAGGGCAAGGCCTGAGTGATTCTCCTAGGGGAGCTGAGGCCCAAAGAGAAAGGCTGGACCAGCCTTTTCAGGGCCTTGTGGAACCAGCACAGGATTTAGTCTGTATCCTAAGGGCTCCCGAGACTCTTCTGTGAGGGGGTTAAAGCTCCAAAATGTGCCTTTGGCTTCCTGGGAGTGAATTAGAAAGGCCCAGCTGGAGGTAAGACAACTAGTTAGGAGTCACTAGAGAGATTAGGTGAGAGATGAAGGGGGCTAGAACCTGTGGGCTGCAGGGGGTAGATGGAGAGGGGATTGGGAGGGCAGGCAAGCAGTCCTAAAGAGAAGGGTGAGCCCTGGATCCTTGGCCACAGGCTATGCAAGGAGCTGGGAGGAGAGAGGGGTGTCCTCTGCAGCCCTGCTGCTGTCCCTCCCAGCTGCCAGGTCAGTATGAAGCTGGGGATGACTTCTGATTGTACTGCATACATTTCCAGAGCTTAGACAGCTCACCCACCATGACTCAGTCTCCTTGTCTGTAAATGGAGCTCTCAATAATCCCTAGCTCATAAGCCTATCACTGGGGATTAAATGAGATTATCTAAGTAAAGGGTTTACCTGGTGCAGGGTACTGGGAGCTGCTCTTCTTCCACTTACCTGCTATTTGAATTTTTCACCCTGTCTTCTGGGGTCTTGGAGTACCTGGAAGGAACATAAGCTTTGAAGCAGACAGACTTTGAGTTCCTGCCCAGTCACATATCAAACATGTGGCTTCGGGTGCCTCGATTTTCTAATCTGTAAGATGGGCACAACATTATGTCACTCTAAGGGCCATTGTGATTGAAGTGAGATGCATAGTCTGGGAGGCCAATAATTACTAAGGCCTCCTCCCCTCGGGGGGACTCCTGCCTCTTTTGAGGTCCCGGGGGTTTAGTGGTGAGGGGTCAGGCTGTGCCTGCCCTCCTCGGGCTCCTGACAAGCAGCTAAAGTACATGTGGTGTGATGGTTCCATGTGCACAAACTGATGTGGTGGGGAGCTCAGGAATGGGATGGATGTGCAGCAGGGGAGGTGTCCAGAGGCTGAGACATTTCTCGCAGAACATGGAGGCTCTGAGAGGGAGGGGAACAGTGGGGGAGGAGTGAGCAGATGTCCTCCTGGAGGGTGTGGTTGGGCAGGGTGGGGAGGTCTTCCTGGGTGGCTGGGAACCAGGGTGACTGAAGCACCTGAGTGAGAGGTTGGAGGTCAGGTGGGGAGTTGGGTACTTGCTGTGGCTGTGGGATCTCAGAACCCAGGTAGAGCCTGTCCAGGGAGGGGAGGGGGGATATGTGTGATGCCAGGAGACAAGTGTTGCATCTGTGACAATTACAGGCAATGTCATTGCTATTGTTCAGGTGTGTGAAGCAGGAGATAGGGGGTCCCTGACCAAGGTCAAGACATGGGGCCAGGTTGAGGGGACTGGAGGGAGAGAATTGAGGGGAAGGATTTGCTGATGGCTGGAAGGGCTAGGGGAGGAGGTGGCCTGGTTCCTACATTCCTGGCCTGGAACCCTGTAGGCGGGCGGTGGGTGGTGGGACCCTCCCCTGGACTATGGGGCCCTGGAAGAAGTTTGAGGAGAGGCCAATCAATTCCCTTGGGGCCATGGGACAGACCCCAGTGGAGGTGTCTTGGGGACAGAGGCTCTGAGGGTATGGCTGATGGGGAGGAGATCTGCCTGGGCAGGGCCTTTGTCCATCAGCATGTATTGGGCACCTTTGGCCTTGGGCACAGGGGCATGAAGGGAATAGGCAAGAGGCCCCCTGAGCCTTGAGAAGAAGCAGGGCACCAGGGAGGTGAGGCTGGCAAAGGACCAAAAAGAGAGCTAGCGAGATGGCAGTGACATCCCTGGTCAGGAAGGGGGGTGGGCAGGGGAGCTTCCAGTCCAGTGTGAGTCCCATGGAGGCTCATGAGAGCACTGACTTGCCCTGCTGGGGAGCCCAGCCTCCAGCTCCCAGGGCCCCTGACAGCCTGGCCTCAGTTTCCTGGGCAGGGACAAGAGTTGGCCCCTTCCTGTTCATTGGCTAGGTTTGGAGGCCAGGGCTTTCCCTCCTTTGCTGGCCAATACCCGGTGCCACGCACCCACTTGGTGACCTGAGAGTTAGAGGAGGGTCCTCAAATCAGCCTCAGGCCCTTGGCCTGTCCAATGTCCTGTTTCCCAGCCGAGTGTTATCTGCCCTGCAGTACTAACCCCTGTGTGCTTCCTCCCAGCTCCTAGCTTCTTTCAGAGACCACTGACTGCCAGGCAGAGGAGTGGGAGGAGGAGTGTGACTTATCCCCAGAGCCACAGACCCAGCACTGGAGCTAGATGTGATCCTGGCTCCTAGTTCATTCACTCTCTTTTACCAGCTGGGGACACTGATGCCAGGGGACCTTGACTGGATGACTGTAGGTCATCCAGTTGGTTTAGTCTCAGAGGGATGCCCTTGTCCCCACCTCATTCTGACACTGTAATTCTGCCTTTTGGCTCGTGCTCAGAATGTTCCTGTCCAGGTTCAGCAGTCCTGTGAGGAGCAGGGCCTACAGCACCAGGCCCACTCAATGGGAGGCCAGACTTGGGCTGTGCTCACCTGCCAGCCAGGAGGCCTTCTCATCCTGTGCGCACTGAGGGCAGAGGCCTGTGCTCGGTGTAGAGCAGCAGGTGGGCCCCAGCCAGTGGAGAAGAACCCTGAGTCTGACAGGAGATAGGGTCCCCCCCCCAGAGTGCTTGAAGGACCAATCCAGTAAATATCAGTGAACACTTAGCTTGCAAGTGAGAGGACAGACAAGTGCCCTGGCTCCAGGACAGGAGGTTGCAGTAAATAACCTCAGGAAATGAATGGGCTGATATACCCACCTTCAAGTTGGAAGGAAGGAAGGGTTGCCTTTAGGGAAAAAAATGGTTAGAGAAGGCTTCATTGAGGTGACCTTGGTGATGTTGGAGCTCAGATCTTAAGGGGAGGCAGCCACATAAAGAAGTAGGGGAAGGGGGCTGCAGGCTGGGGACAGCAAGTGCAAAGGCCCTGAGGAAAGAAGAACTTGACAGTGAGAAAGAAGGAAGAAGAAGAGGAGTTTGGAGAGAGACAGGGACCAGACCACAGAAGACTTTAGATTTGATTCCAAGGGCTATGGAATCCCATGAGACGATAGAAACGCAATCTCCTTTCCATTCAGAAATGACCACCACAGCGCTGGCTAGGGAATGGTTGTGGGAGGTGAGAGTGGAGGCTGGGGTCTGTACCTTATCCAGGCAAGAGGTGGTGATGGCGGGGACGAAGTGGTCACAGGGAAGATGGAGACAGGTGATATTTTGGAAGCAGAAAAGTTATGATTTCCTGATAGGGTGTATGTCAAAGGCAAAGAAAAAGGAGGAGTCAAGGGCAACTCCTAGGTTTCTGGGCAACTGGGTGGATTGACTGAGCTGGGAAAGATGGGGGCTGGGGTGGAGAACAGGTTTGATGGTGAGAAATGGCGTGGCCTTAAGTGAGCAAGGAGCGTGTGATGTGCCTGCGGGGCATGTAGGAAGAGACATGGGCAGGCTGTGGCTGGGGGAGATGGTGGCCAGTGGTGAACATCTGGGAATCGTCATCAGCAGATGGACTGGGTTAAAGCCACAGGCATGGATGGCATCCCTGAGGGAGACACGCAGGAGAGGAGAACCCAGTTCTGGGTTCCTTTAGACAGGGCTCTTATCTTCAACTTGTTTGATATTTGGGGCCAGATAATTCTTTTCGGGGGGCTGTCCAGTGCATTGTAGAATGTTGGCAGCATCCCAGCCTTTCCCTGCTTACCTGCCATGTATCTAGACAAGTGACCCTTGGGGGTGGTTCCCCTGGTTGTGAACTATAGGCATAGTGGGTGGGGTGGGCAGTAGAAGAAACTAAGAAAGAGCTGGTGGAAGTAGGGAGAAAGCCAAGGGGTGTGGGGCCAAATGCCTGGACAGAGTTTGGAGAGCAGGAGGAGGGGCCTGCTGTCTCAGATGCTGCAGAGAGGCTTACAATAAGGGCAGAGAAGCAGCCACTGGCTTTGGCAACCTGGTGCTCCTGGGTGCCCTTGAGAGCAGGGATGCTGAGTGCACTCTTGGGGGAGAGGCAGAGAAGTAGGAGAACAACAGAAGAATACCCCAACCAGCTTCTCTGGGGGATGGTGTGTAGAAGGGGTATGGACTGGGGTGGCTTTAGGAGGATTTTATGTATGGCAGGTCATGCTGGGCAGGGGCATCTGCTGGACCTCTAGGGTGTTGCCATACCTAGTGGGTGCTGATGCTGGTCTTCAGAGTGGGAGATGGTTGGGATCCTCTGCGGGGAATGAGAGTGGTGGGTTGGGGTGTCCAGGTAGGTGAGGCGCATAGAGAGAGTTGGTGGACAGTGGGGCAGGAGGCCACCCTGGATTCGGCCAGGTGGAATAGGGGGCTTCTGGTGGGTCTGTCCCTGTGTTGTTCACTGTCTGCTGCTCCGGGGGTGGTGGCAGGCCTGCTCTCTCACCGCCCCCGTCTTCCCCCACCCCGTGTCTCCCTGCAGAAAGCGGGCAGCGGCCTGCGCCAGTGGAAGCGGGTGTACGCCGCGCTGCGGGCGCGCTCGCTCTCGCTGAGCAAGGAGCGGCGGGAGCCCGGGCCGGCGGCGGGGGCTGCGGCGGCCGGCGCAGGTGAGGACGAGGCGGCGCCCGTCTGCATCGGCTCCTGCCTGGTGGACATCTCCTACAGCGAGACCAAGAGGAGGCACGTGTTCCGGCTGACCACCGCTGACTTCTGTGAATATCTCTTTCAGGCTGAGGACCGGGATGACATGCTGGGCTGGATCAGAGCGATCCGAGAAAACAGCAGGGCCGAGGGCGAGGTGAGGGCCGGCCTAGCCCAGCCGGCCAGGGGCAGGGCAGGACAGGGCAGGGTGCCCCCCACCTGCTGTGGGACTTGAATGGCTGTTCTGAGCCTCCATTCCCTCTTCTAGAAAATGGGGTGGGCAAGAGCACAGCTTGCAACTGCATCCACCCAGGTTTTGGTGTGAGGAAAAATGCACAGACAGTGGGTCAGAGTACCTGGCCTCTTTGGTGTTCAATATCTGACAGTAACAATAATAACTGTAGTGATGGTAGTGATTGTTATTATTGTTAGGACTGCCTTGGCCAGAGAGGTCAGCTGCAGGCCAATCCCAGCTTGTTGTGGGAGGTGAGGGAGTTGGAGTCTCCCATGGGGTATATTACAGCTAGGGCTGGCCTGTCTGCAGGGGGATAATCACACTGTTTATCTATGGCCTTTGGCAGCAGGCAGGCAGAGGTTGAGCAGGGGTCTTTGGCTGAGATTTGGAAAATATTTTTCAAATGGCGCCCCCTTCTGGGCATCCATAGCTGCACTCTAGGTTCCCCTCACTTTACCCAGGAACTTGCTGTGCAAAGATGCCTTTACACACCTGCTTGAAGTTATGTGGGGGCTCCGGGATGGTCTCTGGCAAGAGGGCAGTGGGTCTGGGCCTGGTCCAGGTGGGTGCCTGCTCTGGCCATTGGAGAGGGATGTTAGCGCACAGCCCTGGGCCAAAGACCCTCTTGGCTGAGGACTCATCCTCTCACTGACCAGGCTCTGACCTCCCAAGGACATATCTGTCCTCACTGCAAGGAAGAGAGTACCTGGAATCTGGACCCCCTGCTCTGGGGGCCTGGCAGGGCTTTCCCCAAAAAGGCACGGTCAGGGAATCCTGAGTCTTCTTTGTTGTGCTGGTAGCTGTCCCTCAAGGGGCACCTCCTCTGGGCCTATCAGGACTGTGATGAGTGCTTTGTACATAATTCTGCACCCTAATCCTGAGGTGTCTTATTAGCTCCCCATGTTTACTGCTGAGGAAATTGAGGCTCAGAGACACTAAGTGGCTTACCCAAGGTCACACAGCTGGTTAAGGGGTACCCAAGAGTGCAGCCCTGGTCTTTCTTACTCCGGGGTCTGTGATCTCCACCTGGCCAGTGGGGAGAGGGGAAGTGGGGCAGGGCCAGGAATGAGCCTGGGGCTGGCTGGCCGTGGGCACTGACCTGGGCTGCTCTCTCCTCTTGTCTGCTGTAGGACCCCGGCTGTGCCAACCAAGCTCTGATCAGCAAGAAGCTTAATGATTACCGAAAAGTGAGGTAAGACCCAGCCCTCATAGAGCAGTCCCAACCTTGGGGGTGGCAGGCATTCTAGGCAGAGGTCACCCTCCTGGTCCACCTCTGCTGGGGGCAGGGGTATCCAGGGTCTCCGACCCCAAGACAGGCATAGAGGAATTGTCTCAGGCTGGGAGGGTCCTAAATGGCGGGAGGCCAGGGTGGATGGCATGCTGGGCCACCCCAGATGAAGACCCTTACTCTCCCATTTCCCACACAGCCATAGCTCTGGGCCCAAAGCTGATTCCTCCCCAAAAGGCTCTCGCGGCCTGGGGGGCCTCAAGTCTGAGTTCCTCAAGCAGAGTGCAGTCCGGGGCTTCAGGACTCAGGACCAGCCTGCAGGGAGCAAGGGTAGGAAGGTGGTTACTGAGACGGGGTGGCGTGTGTATCTGCATGGTCGGGGGCTTGTGTGTGGGGCTGTGTGTCTGCCTGCGTGTGTCTATGAATATGTGCCAGGGTTACCCCATGTGTCTGCCCATAACTATGTGCCTGTGAGGGACAAGAGGCTCTCAGGGTCAAGGCTAGAAGGGCCTGGAGCCTGGTCCCTCTGCCTGCTGGGTGGTCTGCCAGTCTTTACATCTCTGCAGGGGCCAGAGGCTCACCTCTCTGGGGCAGCTTTTTTTATCTAACACACTTTTGGCTCTTAGAAAGCTTTGGTTGTGTCAGAATCTATGCCTCCTACCTTGTGGTTCTACTTTGAGGCCACACAGAAGTCCCTACATGGCTCCAAGCCTCTCCCCTCTGGGGTAAACACCCTTGTCCCTTTGGTCTGCTCTCTTGTGGTATAATTTTCCATCCTCCCTCACCATCCTGGTTGCTTCCTTAATGGAGTCTCCATTTATCCAAATGCGTGAATGTGGCAATGGGTGTGTGTGAACCTCCTGGGTGCCAAGCTCACCCTGGCTTTGTCTCCCCCCACTCCAGATGACAGTGCTGCTGCCCCCAAAACCCCCTGGAGCATCAACATTATCAAGAAGAACAAGAAAGCAGCTCCAAGAGCATTTGGGGTCCGGCTTGAGGAGTGCCAGCCAGCCACAGAGAACCAGGTGTGTGTCCACCATCTCCAGAGCAGTCAGGGTGGGGGGAGGTGGAGGTCAGAGCAGCAAGGGACATGGAACCAGCTTTCCACCTCATTGTGCAAACACAGCTGGGGAAACAGTCCAGAGAGGAGAGGTCCCCTCCCCCTGCCCCAGGTCTCCCAGGGAGAGAGCAGCAGAGCTGAGGCCCAGCTTTGCTCTGTCTCAGCCACAGCAAGGTTTTGGTGCTATTTGTGGCCCCTAGACTGAAGGCAGCAAGGCCTTTTGTTCCCCTGCAGGGTTCCTGGCAGCAGCTCTGGGTTTTGCACTGTCCCCATTTTGGCCTCCCCACCTCCTCTGTCCCCCATCCACCCTAACATCCCCACCTTGCCTGTGTCCCCAGCGCGTCCCCCTGATTGTGGCTGCCTGCTGTCGCATCGTGGAGGCACGGGGGCTGGAGTCCACAGGCATTTACAGAGTTCCTGGCAACAATGCAGTAGTGTCTAGCCTGCAGGAGCAGCTCAACCGTGGGCCTGGTGACATCAACTTACAGGATGAGGTGGGTGCAGCTGGGGGTCTATGAAAGGGGGGCTGAGGTGGTGTGTGGGGCTCTGCTAGGAGATTTCTGTGGTCCATTGTGTTGTGTTTATTGTGCCCCATGATGTGCCCAGTGTTGGGGCAGAGTGCCGAGTGGGCAAGATGGGACCTGCCCTCGCAGGCCAGCCCCCAGCATGGGCATCAACCCAAGCAGACAAATGCCCGCGGGAGCTCTGAGGCAGCGGCTCCCAGCAGCAGTGTTGTCTGAGCCTTTAGGATGAGTAGAGTTCACTAAAAGCCAGGTGAGGGCATTCCAGGCAGAGAAGTGGCCTGGGCCACTGCATAGACTTTGAAAGTTTGCCAGGAACCAACAAACTTTGTCTGTGAAAGGCCAGATCATAAATATGTTGGGCTTTGGTTTGTTCTGTTGCATTCTCTTCTCTTCCTGCCCTTCCTCCTCCTCCTCTTTTTCATAACCCTTTAACAGTGTGAAAATAATACTTAGCTAAAGGGCCATACAAAAGCAGGCCGAGGGCTGGATTTTGCCTATGGACTGCAGTTTGGAGACCCTTGGATTAATAATGCTTTCTAGATGCTTTATAGAATAGCGAGCGATTTGGGTGGCTGCAACATGGGAAGAGAAGCAGCTGATCAGATGAACCCAGCTTGTGGAACCATCTGTGGCTACACATCAAAGTTTTAGCAGGGCCAGTGGTTCTCAAACAGTGTTCCCTAGAGTCCTAGGGTTCCCAGAGTGGACATGGGAAGCCAAGGGCAGGTCAGGACTTCCATCCTTGCTTAAACTAGAGCAACCTCACTTCGCTCCATCTGCCATGTTGGGTTTTAATGTACAAATTTATTTGCCCAAAGGGGCCCTGATGAAAAAGATTTTTTTGGAAGCCATGTATCTGGGCAGTGAGGTCTTAGAAGTCACATTTTGTGAACCTTCATGTCATGCATGTATTAGGCATCTTCCTGCCCTTGGGAAATGGGGAGGCAACTCAAGTATGTGTGAAGTCATGGACAGGAGAAAAGGACAGGTTCTCATCAAGGACCAAATGTGCAATGAAGGAGAAGATGCTGAGGGCCAGAGCAGGGAGTTGGCTCCAGGGTTTGAGTCTTTGCAGGATGAATGGGAGGAGGCAGATGGACAGGGAGGCAATTTAGAGGTGATGATGGCGTATTCCAGAATCCCCGAGAAAATCCCGTATTTCCAGAATCCCCAGGGGGAACAGAGAATGGACCCACATCCTGGGCTTGGTGGGGAGAGTAAGACCTGGGGGACAGAAGGCTTCAATGAAGACTTTGACCTTGACCCAATGGACAGTACGTTTGATGATTTTTAAGCTGGGGAGGCAGAAAGGAAAAAGAGTGGTGCTCCCACTTAAGCCCAGTGGGCACAAATGGGGAGGGAAGGCCTGGCAGAGAAGTCACTGGTCTGTGGGACACACTAAGGGTCAGGAGGACTCTGTGGTCCAGGAGCATGGTGGGAGGGAGCAGCTCTAGGACTTGGCTGCATGAGAGGGAGGAAAGAGGGCAGGGAACAGCCAAAAGTTGAGCTGGGGCTGGCAGAAAATGAGGAGTAGGCAGCTTGAGGAGGGTTGGGAGGGAAGGCATGAGTCAAAGAGTGGCCTTGCTGGGTTCAGGGTGTGAAAGTCACCTTCATGGCCATACACAGTCACTAGGACCAGGGGCATGGGTCTTTTCGGGGCTTGGGGGAGGGATGGCCAAGGGTGGGCAGCAGATAAAGGGGCCAGGCTCTGATTGGGACAGGAGTAGAAGCCCAAGCATCTACTTGGGAGGCACTGAGATTAGGCCACTGTCCTGGGCTGGCACCTGGGAGATGAGTTGCACTGGGTAGAGGTGGGCACACAACAAAGCACAGCAGCTTGGCCTTAGCCAGGGCCCAGGTGGGCGCATGCCAGGTGTGTTCTCTTGTCCTGGACATTGTGGTGTCATTATTGTTGGGTAGTGCTGGAAGTGTTATGGTAGGGGTCTAACTCCTGTTGAGCCTGTGGGAATGTATTGTTTGTGGGATTGTCTGGCATTGAGCTATGGGCCCATTGTAATGAGTGTGTACATTGTTGTGTTGTGTCTCTTTGTTGAGGGTGTTACGTTCTTTCTGGGCATGAGTTGTTCTGTGTTCTGAGTCGTTCTGGCAAAGGTGGTGGTGGGGGTTGGGGGGGTGACTGACTTTACTGTAGTGCAGGGTGATGGTGCCCCCTGGTGGACAGAGAGGACAACGACCCAGTTGTTCTTTATGCATTCTTGGATTCAACAACCATTTATGTAGAGACTAGGTTTCTCAGCCTTGGCACATCTGACATTTTGAACAGAATAATTATTCATCGTGGGGAGTTGTCCTATGCATTTGGAGGAAATTAAGCAGCATCTGTGGCCTTTACTCACTAGATGTGAGCAGCAACTCCCTATACCCCAGTCATGAAAATCAAAAAGGCTCCAAAAAAAAAAAAAAAGGCTCCAGACATTGCCAAATGTCCTCTGGAGGCAAAAATCACTTTCTGTTGAGAATTACTAATTATGACCATGTAAGTGCCAGGCTGACTGTCCCAGCTAGATGAGAGGAACATAGGGGGCGGTTGGACAGGATCCTTGTACCTCGTGGAGCTTATAGTCCTTTGGGGAGAAAACCATGAATGAGGAAACAGAAGCATAAAATAATGACAAATTGGGGTCAGCTCCATAGAAGAAACAAAGTCAGGTCAGAGTGGGATGCAAATGACAGGGCATGAGGGAAGGCCTCTCTGAAGAGCAACGTTTATGTGGGATGAGGGACTGTGTGAAGGGGTGGGGAGGAAAGTTCTAGTTGAAGGAGCCAGCAGGTGCAAGGAAGGAGTCAGGCATTGACCCTGTCACCACTGCATAGGCTCTGGGGGAAAAGAGAGGGTGTCTGAGGATTACCCTTTGCTGAATGGGGGCACCAGGAGGCAGGAGCTGAACCTGGGACTTGTAGGGCCAGTGGAGGTATAGTGGGCAGGCAGGTCTGGGGGTGACTCTTGCTCACTTCTGTGCCCCAGGATGCCTGACCTGAAGAAGGCAACCAGTACCTTCTTGGGCAAGAGTTATAGCCCATCAGGCAGGGAGGGGTGGGGGAGCTTGGAGTGATGGATACTAGGGAGGGCTGGCGCTAGGCTTGAGTGGACTATGGGTTGGCCAAGCATAGAAACATGGATGCCTGCCTGTGGCTTGACGTTTGCCCCCTCCCCCAGCGCTGGCAAGACCTCAACGTGATCAGCAGCTTGCTCAAGTCCTTCTTCCGAAAGCTGCCTGAGCCTCTCTTCACTGATGGTGAGTAGGAGGTGGAAGGGGAGGGGGGACACCAGGCTGTGCTGAGCCCTGATCATTTTTTTATTTGGTTGGTTGGCTTTACTTTGAGTTTTTTTTTTTAAGACAAAAAAGACATATGTGCTTGTAAAAATCCTAGATAGTAAGATGTGGATAAAGTAAACAGCAGAGTCCTGTCCACTTCCCACTCCTCTTCCCTGAAGGTTGCAGTGAACACTTTCTGAGCATTTATTGTGTGCCCAGCACTGCACCCTGCAACAACTCCATAAGGTAGGTGCTGTTACCTCCCTGGCACAGAGAAAGAAACTGAGCCTCAGAGAGGGTAAATGCCTTGCCCAAGATCACACAGGCTGTAAGTGACAGAGCCAAGATTCCGCCCCAGACATGTGGCTCCATCTTAGTCGTTTGCTGAGCTGCTTATTAATGATTTGGTCTTTTCTTCCTGACCCTCTGAAACACACGACAGACACACACATATGCACACATAGGGTTTAGAGTTAGCTGAGTTCAGTGGTGTGGTGGTAAATGTTTACTATCTGGCTCTTCAAGGGGAATAAAGCATTGACTTACAGCATTTTCCAATTACACCAATGTGGTGTAAATACTTCCACTGTAGCTTATTTTGAGCCACTGACATGATGTCATCGGCATGGGAAGAAACGCACATAATCCACTCCTAAGAACCAGTGTGAACAGGCTATAGCACACCACTGGGTGAACTGTTTTTTTTTTTTTAATCTTTTTTAGCCTGTTTAGTACTTCTTTATTGTTTTATATTAGAAAGATTTCATTACTTCAAGATGATAGAGATATGCTCTTTTTTTTTTTTTTTTTTTTTGCAGTTTTTGGCCGGGGCTTGGTTTGAACCTGCCACCTCCAGCATATGGGGCTAGTGTGCTACTCCTTTGAGCCACAGTTGCTGCCCCCCCTTTTTTTTTTGGCCAGGGCCAGGTTTGAACCCGTCACCTCCGGTATATGGGGCCTGCGCTCTACTCCTTTGAGCCATAGGTGCCACCCCCCCTTTTTAAAAAAAAAAAAAAAAACAAAAGCAGAGTTGTAATTCTGAGATTTATTCATGTCAGTACAGAACTCTACTTCCTTTTTAAAAAATCAACCCACATAGCATTTCAAAGTCCAGACTATAATTTCTCCCTTTTCGATGGATATTTAGATTGTCTTCAAATATTTGCTATTACAAAACCTGTTGCAGTGACTTTTCTAGAATAAGCTCTTGCATGCCTGGATCTGTGCTCTCTACATAGGTCCTTAGATGTTGAGTTGCTAGGTCACAGCCCTGGTAAATGTATTTGAACGCTAATGTCAGTTCGCACTCTGAGAAGGAGACCTTAGGTCAGGCTTCCACTAATAGCGTAAGAGTGAGTTTGTCTCCCTACATCCCCCATCAGCATTGAATATTAATAATATTTTAAACTTTTGCTAATCAGATAAGGGAAATGTCATATTGTAATTGTTTGCTTTTTGTTTTGTTTTGTTTTGTTTAAGGCAGAGTCTTACTCTGTTGCCCCAGGCTAGAGTGCCAAGGCATCATAGCTCACAGAAACCTCAAACTCCTGGGCTCAATGGATCCTCTTGCCTCAGCCTCCCAGGTGGCTGGGACTATAGGTGCCTGCCACCACACCTGGCTAGTTTTTCTATTTCCAGTAGAGATGGGATCTCTCAATCTTGCTCAGGCAGGTCTCAAACTCTTGAGCTTAAGTAATCCACCTGTCTTGGCCTCCCAGAGTGCTAGAATTATAGGTATGAGCCACTGCAACCAGCCTTGTTTTTGTTTTTTGAGACAGAGTGCCAGGGGCACAGCAACCTCAAACTCCTGGCTTTAAGGGATCCTCCTGCCTCAGCTCCTGAGTAGCTGGGCCTATGAGCACCTGCCACAGGGCCTGGCTAATTTTTCTTAGTAGAGAATGTGTCTCTTGTTCAGGCTGGTCTTGAACTCCTGAACACAAAGGATCCTCCATCTTCAGCCTCCCAGAGTGCTAGGACTGCAGGTGTGAGCCACATTATCATTTTCATTTCCCTAATTCTCTCTGATTAGTTTTTCATTTGTTTGTTGGTTTTTCCTATTTTCTGTATAATTGCTTGTTCATACTATGTGCCCATTTTTCTGTTTTGTTATTTATCTTTTTTTCATATTGATTTTAGGAGACAAGTTCTTTATATATTACAGATATTAACCGTTTGTGGATTTTTGAAAATAGTTGCTCTAGTCTGTCATTTGCCTTTTCACTTTTCAGTATAGAAATTGAAAACAGTTTTTAAAAATCCTGTCATAAGGCCAGGCACGATGGTTCTTGCCTGTAATCCCAGCACTTGGGAGGCCGATATGGGTGGATTGCCTAACCTCAGGAGTTCGAGACCAGCCTGAGCTAGAGCAAGACACTGTCTCTAAAAATAGCCATATTGTGGCAGGCACCTGTAGTCCCAGCTATTTGGGAGGCTGAGGTAAAAGGATCACTTGAGCTCAAAACTTTAAGGTTGCTGTGAGCTATTATGCCATAGCACTCTACTGAGGGTGACAAAGTAAGACTCTGTCTCAAAAAATAAATAAATAAATAAATAGAATCCCATGAGTGGTACCCGTAGCTTAGTGGGTAGGGCGCCAACCACATACACCCAGGCTGGCAGGTTCGAATCTGGCTCGGGCCAGCTAAACAACAATGACAACTGCAACAAAAAAGTAGCCGGGCTCGGCGCCTGTGGCTCAATAGGCTAAGGCGCCAGCCACGTACACCTAAGGTGGCGGGTTTGAATCCCCAGCCCGGGCCTGCCAAACAACAATGATGGCTGCAACCAAAAAATGGCCGGGTGGTTGTGGCGGGCGCCTGTGGTCCCAGCTACTTGGGAGTCG
>CAUYQV010171168.1:0-17565 GCA_963574575.1 Galagoides demidoff | reverse complement strand
GTCAGCCCTGACCCCTTATCTACCTCTTTCCCATAGCTAGAGCTGCAGGGGGTCATGCTGGACTAGAATAGCGGCAGCCAATATAGGATAACATCTCCAGCCTGGGATCTGGAGATGTCACAGTGTTGCAGGATAACATCTCTAGCCTGGGATCTGGGGATGTTGCAATGTGTATGACTAAGCAGTTTGTAAGCACTTCCTGTCCAGCCAGCCAGATGGCATCATAGCTGCCCTGTGCCCCAAGCCGTTGGCCACACATTCAGCCCTGGATATCCCTAGAGAGGGGAAACAGCACAGGGCCCTAACTGAAGCAGCAGCTGGGGCTCCCACCACAAGCAGGGAGGAAGGTTCCTGCTTGAACCCAAATGACAGGTTCCACAAGCAGGAAGCTGGTCTCCTTTTCTGAATCTCACCACTCCATCTACAGGCTACACATGCCAAGAGGTCCCCTGACTTCTAGATTCCACAAACCAACTTTAGAGGACTAGCATAGTGTTGCCAACATCTTATTTTGCCTTTCTCTACTTGGATGTCATACTTTCTGCCATCACTTCTGACTCTTGGTCCTCTGATGGGTCAACATTCCAAAGACAAGTGATTTTTTCAAAACAGAAAATGTGTCAGCTCTTGGGACACATTTACCAGGCTCACTATGGCCTCGGGGCCACTGGCCTTCTTATTCACGCTGCTTGGAAAGCTCCTTCCCCGCTTTGCAGGAATGATCCCCCCTCACCGTTCAGCTGTTGGTCTCATGTCATTTTCTAAAAGGAGCCTTTTCCTGCCTGGGGTGAAGCCCCTACCAAAGGCTCGGAAATCTGTGCACCTCCACCTCGTAGTACTTTCTCTATCTGCAATTTGATATTACTTGTTTGATGAACTGATTAATGCAAACTCCATGTGGGCAGGGGCCGTATCTGTTTCACTTCCTACTATATCCCTGGAACCTAATTAATCCAGGGCCTAGAATGTGGTGAGAACCAGACAAATATTTGTTGAATGAATAAATCAATCACAAATGAGCTTTTCAATCTCCTAAAAGTAGAAAGGACATAAACTAAAAATAAATATTAATAGAAAGGCCTTAAAATGGAACATGTCACCTTCTGAAAAGTTCTTTCAGTGCAATTCCTCAATTTTCTCATTTTGTTACAGCCTTGGGAAAATCAGGTCAAAGAGTGGCTTCTGGGAAGCAGAGTCCAGCTCTACCACTCAGAGGGTTGATGGTCAACATATTAAAAGATGTAGGAAAGAGGGAAGATGGGGATGGTTTTGGCTCTTCTGGCCCTTTGCTATCAACAAGGAGGATTTACCAAAACCTTCCCGCACAGAATCAGAGCCTGAAGCATAACTATTAAAGAACCTGCTTGGGAGCTGAGAAGGCCAGGGCTGTGGAGTGATTCCCAAGCTGAAACTCCACGGCCACTTTCATACACATGGCACCCTTGGTTGCTCTCACTTTCTCTCTGCATTTCCAGGGCTGGGGTAGCTGGAATCCTGCACCCCACGGCACTCACCTCCTGCCTTTGTGCACTCGGCTCAGGTCCACTGAGTCCCTGCTGAACACATCAAACTCGTCATTCTGGAAGATGTTGTGACGAGATGTCAGCAGAGGCGTTGGGTCTGGTTTCACCTGTCTAGGTGGAAGTGGGGACACAGAAGTCAACTTAAGGAGGTCTTGCTAGCTGATGCCCACCTGCACCCCACTTTCCCACTGCCACGTTGTATCAGTGAGATTTTGCATTCTCCTTTAACAGCATACCTAGGACGCAATCTAAAAACTTTTAAGGGGGAGACAAGGTCCTTCCCTACCCAGTCCCTGCCTGGGTATGCAGCCAAACCTCACATGCAGCTCCCCTTCACTCCCTGAGTGCCATTCATGCAGGTTTGCTCTCCATTTCTTAAAAGCTTGCCCCCTCATTTAAAGCTCACCACAGCCCTATTATCAGGCAGTCACAGATCACTCAACTACACTGTGCCTCAGTGCCCTCATCTATAAAATGGGGCACAAAAAGGTTGAGGAGCTTGTCCAGAGGCACAGAGCTAACTTCACTCATTCACTTGGTAAACATCAATTGTTCATAGAACAAAACACCAATCTAGGCACTGGTTCCTGCTGGCCTGTGGGTCCTTCAGGGCAGCACTGAGCCAAACTCTGGAAGGGGTGGTTTGAAGGAAGCGAGAAGCTTTCGTCATCCTCTTTCAGAAATCCATTGGGAAGGTGGTAACGACAGGGACCAGTCAGGAATTTAGGAGCTCTGAAAGGGTTAGCAATTCTCTGTCATATCCTGTGTCTCTAATCATCCCCCCCACAAAGTGTAGCAGCGACATCTAGGTGTGTATGGTATAGGTACCTGCCCTGCATGGTATAGGTGAGAGCCTCCTGGATGACCTAAAGTTTTTATGACGCCCCAAAGAAGGCATTAGTGATGGTTGGGAAACACCACCGTGGGAAAGAGAGAGCAAGCTGAGTCCTAGACACCCCCAACGCACCCCCTGCAAGGCAGCTTGGGCATGGGGAGCCTCTTCCCACCTGTTTCTCCCACCTGTCTAGGCCTCGGTCCAGCTGGCTGAGAGGCGGGGCCAGCCGCTCCTCCAGGATGTTGTTGATCACCTGCTCCGGGTCATAGCAGTAGTGTTCCAAGCAAGCCAGGATGAAGCCCTCACCGAGGTCTGGCAACAGGTCTTTCACTTGGGAGATGAGTGAGTCCAGCTCCACACCAGCAGGGCCCAGGGCAGCGGCTGCTCCCTGGAATGGGAGGGAATGGCTAAGTCAGGCAAGTGAGAAAGCAACAGGCCCCAAACAGCAAGCACTGGACTTGGTATCAGGGGATCTGGTTTGAGTCCAGGCCCTGTCCCTCCTGTGTGACCTTAGCCAAGTGACTCAGGTCTCTCTGAGCCTACATTTCCTTGTCTTGTTAAAAAGGGGATCTAGGCTCGGCACCTGTGGCTCAATCGGCTAAGGCACCAGCCACATACACCTAACGTGGCGGGTTCGAATCCCCAGCCCAGGCCCGCCAAACAACGATGGCTGCAACCAAAAAAAAATAGCTGGGTGTTGTGGCGGGCGCCTGTGGTCCCAGCTACTTGGGAGGCGGAGGCAGGAGACTCGCTTGAACTCAGGAGTTGAGGTTGCTATGAGCTGTGATGCCATGGCACTCTACCCAGGGGGATAGCTTGAGGCTCCGTCTCAAAAAAAACAAAAAAAGGGGATCTATGACTTACTAGCCGAGCTGCTTCTGCCTATGTGACTTTGGGCAGTGTGCTTCCCCTCTCTGAACCTCAGTTTTCCCCTTATAAAATGGGTACACTACCACTCATCTCATCAGGTTGTTTCAAATGGTTCAAAGAGAAGATGTATATAAAGCAGGGAGCACAAGACCTGGCACTAACTAGGCACTCCACAAATGGCTGTGGTTTCTATGAATCAAGAACTTTTCCATCTCTATAAAGTTCTTTTGTTAGAAAAAAAAAAAAGAACTTTTCCATCTCTAACAAAGTTGACTGATGCTAGAAGGGAACAGCATCTATGAGATTTTATATATTGCTCAATGTGGATTAATTTTATTAGCCTTCTAATTTAAGGAAATTTACAAATCACAACAATAAAAACCTCCATGACTCAGATTAGCATTTGTTAATGGAGTATGAAGAGCCAGCCAGGCTCAGAGTGTTCCACACAGCAGCTCTGAGAATCTGAAAAATTCACGGAGGTGAGCACTGCATCAATCCCTGTACTACAGATGAGGAACTGAGGCTTGAGGTGAGTGATGTGCCTAATGCCCTACAGTGGCAACTGGCAGAGCCAGGTTATGCCCTGAGAGCTCTCAATCCCAGATCACACTGCCTCCCAACATGCAGGAAAGGGTTCTGGGCTCAGAGGCCAATCAGTGTAGGTGCAGACTCAGCCAGGTCTGGGAAAGCCAGGAGAGAAGGCACTAGATCTGAGGTTTCCAAATTTGTTCAGTGGTGCCCTGCAGTTCCGAGGGGCTTCCAGGGAAGCCAAGAGAAGCCTGGCACTGTTCCTAGCTGCAATCAGAGGAACTCCAGAAAGGATTCACGTGGGAAAAGCTTCACTTTTCCATTAAATAGAGGGGAAACTGAGGCTTCAATGGCTTAAACAACTTGCTCTCCTCACACTCAGCCATGTCCTCAAGCTTGGGACCTTGCAAAGGCAGCACAGAGCTGACCAGTAGCTTGAGGCTGTCAATTCCAGAAGAAACCTTTTCCCCTAAGCTAAAAACAAAGAAGGGAGGTTTCCTATTGTCCGAATCTCTCAGATAGGGACAGGAGGGCCAAGGAGGCAGAGGAAACCACCATCCCAGACACACACCTCATCCTCCAAGTTCTCCAGATGTGATGACATTTCACCGACTGGCTCTGCTGTTACCATGACCCCGTTAGGTTTCCCATTAGGCTCCTCAGCCACCAATGGGTCTTTAGTATCCGAAGCTTTCTGTCTGTCCACCCCTTCCCACGCGCTCTCGACTGCCTGGAGGATGTAAGCAGTCCGTGTCTCGTCCCTGTGAGGGCATGTTAAGGGTTCTATCTTGAGTCTCACGGCCTTCTCTGTCTCCCTAGCTGAGACAGTGTAATTTCTCAGTTCCTCCCCAGCACCTGACTGTACAGCTTCTGCCAGGGGCCTTCTGACCTGCACACTGTGAGCACTGCAGGCACCTAGGCTGCATGAGGAAATGTGCCACCCGCCCTGCAACCTAGTACATGCCCCTCGGAAGCAAGCAGCTCTGATTAAAGACAGGACCAGGGCTGCCATCACAATGTCCTGGGACATGAGTATGGATGAAGCAGCAGCTCCTACTTTGTACTGACAACCAGGAAGAAGGCCTGACAGGGCCACTGCCACTGGGCCTCTGGTCCAAACAGTTGAGTGCATTCTGTAGAGGTGGGGAGAGAGGGGAGGCACAAGCCTGCTCCTTCCTGTCCCTTCCTCGTTACCACCTTGAACACTGTGAAGACAGAAATCTTTTAGTTGCCTTATACTCCCTCACTCCATTTCTAGTCTAAACCCTCATTGTCCATGCCTGGATGTCACCAACAACCTCTCCCCAGCATGGGCCTCACTGTGGTCCCAAGCCAGTCCATTTTCCTCCCTGTGCCAAATGGAGCTTTTCTTGTTTTTGTTTTTTTTTGCAGTTTTTGGCCAGGGCTGGGTTTGAACCCACCACCTCCGGCACATGGAGGTGGCGCCCTACTCCTTTCTAAAGTATAGAACTATCTGGAGGCACCCATGGCTCAGTGAGTAGGGCACTGGCCCCACATACCGAGGGTGGAGGTTCCAATCTGGCTCTGGCCAAACTGCAACAAAAAAATAGCTGGGTGTTGAGGTGGGTGCCTGTAGTCCCAGCTACTTGGGAGGCCGAGGCAAGAGAATCACTTAAGCCCAAGAGCTGGAGGTTGCTGTGAGCTGTGATGCAATGGCATTCTACTGAGGGTGACAAAGTGAGACTCTGTCTCTAAAAAAATAAAATAAAATAAAAATAAAGTACAGAACTATCCATGTCACCTCCTGTTTCATGGCCTTTGGTGCTCCCCAGTGCTTGCAAGACACAGCCTAAACTTCTTAGTGTGTAGGGCTATGCAGGTCACTAACCCTCAGCTCACCTGCATGGCCCAACCCTGTTCTGGGAGAATCCCATCCTGTACTCTACACTCTATGGGCTCCTCAGAGGAGCCTGCTCTGTCCTCCATCCACTGGGAACACTCTTGTCCTTGCCTTTAGTGCTTGGCCTTCTTCTCTTCCTTCTGCTCTTCTTGGGTTCCATCTGATACCCCCATCCCAGGCTCTCTTTGGTGAGGTGCCTCCCCACCCTCTGAATTCCTCCCACTGCAACTGCCTGATTACCCATCCACCTTCTCTCCTACAGTGAGGTCTATGTGGGCAGGGCTGAGTTCATTTCAGTCACACAGGCCCAGATACTCAAGAAACACCTTGAGAAATGCCTTGAGAAGACTCTGACCTAGGTAGGCTGGGCTCCATCCCAGTGGGCCGTGGTAGAAGGATACAAGACTGATGAAGCCTGCTGTAGCAAGCTGATGTCTTCGGCTACAGGAAAGAACATGTCATAGTCCCGAAGGAACCTGTCAGGTGGAGAGCAAATGAGAAAGACAGGGTTGGGGCCACATGGACACTGTTCTGTTGCAGGGCACTTCCTGTGTCTGTTGCCAGGACCTTAGAGTTGGGGTGAGCCTCATGGGGACTGGTGGGAGGACATGAACCTGTTCCACTGCTAGTTCCAGGTCAGTCACACTCACCTCTTCTCCTGCAGCAAGGAGCTGAAGATCTGAAGAAACTCTTCAATGAAGCCCTGAACATTTTCACAGCTGGAACAGGACAGCAGGGAAGATAAGCCCACCTAATGTAACATGATCTGAAGTTCCCTTTCATGCCCACCCTGCCCCTCTGCAAAGCTGTGGACCATTAGAGCAAAGAGACATTCTTCTTGATTTCCATCTGTTTAGCCAATCCCAGAACAAAGGAAGAGGCCAAGGTGAAGTGACTGAAACTTTCCTTCTGGGCTCTTCCAACAGGATCAGTTCTCAAGGGCTTACCTGCTTTCTAGAATGGGAAGGAGACAGATCTGGTGCAGGATTATGTGAAAAATCTCCATTAGCTTCTTCTTGGAATGGGAGAGTCTCTGCCATAGGTCACCCAGCAGCCTTTGAAAGCCAGAGGAAAAAAAAGAAAGAGATTCAGGAGACAAAAAGCACCAAGGGCAGCAAGTGCTCCCCCCAGCAGTTGTAGGTGCCTCCTTAGGGCAGAGAAGGCCTCAAAATTCACTGCTGAGAGCAGCTGGCAAAAGGCTGTAGGCCAGGAGTGGCCATATGGTTCCAGCGCTGCTTCTCAGTTCAAATAGTGGCTCAGGAACCAGCAGGCTAATTACCAAAGAGCTTGAACAATGCTGAGGAGCATGCTTTAATGCAGGGCCCAACCATCATGTCTTTGAAGCCACAGGGTCAATGGACTTAATAGCCTAGGTACATGCAGGACTTGGAGACAAATCTCCTTTGTGCTCTTTGGTAACATTTAACTCTCTACTTGTCACAATCTTTCTCCTTTGGTCCTCTCACAATTCCTTACAGAGCACTGTTTTGTTTTTTAATCTTAAGAATTAAAAAAAAAAATGCAGTGGCCAGGAGGCAGTGAAGTAGGGACACATGAGCCCAAAGCTGCATGATCCCTGGTCCTACCCCCTGTCTTAGAGAAGTGGACGGTGAAGTCTGGGGAAGGCAGAGCCCATGCTTGGGCCTCTCTTTACCAAAACCACATTCTAAGTTTAGTCCCCGCCTCACTTGCTATCTTCAAGCCTCCTCTTCTTAACTGCAGACTCCATTTCGGGAATTGCCACTTCGTAAAAGGAAGCTAGCCTGCGGAGGCACACACGGGTAAAACACTGGATTAGTTCATAAATGTCATACTTCATGAGAAAGCCAAAGCAAAAACAAGCAAGTAGAAAAGTCCATTTCCTGTTTCCACACTGTTTTCTCCAAGGATTCCCCTGGTTCCTCCCTGTACCCACCCCAGATTGACCAGTATGGCTAGTCCCAGGAACAGCCTCATGGGAAGTAACTTGTATCTTTGTCCCTCATTTAGATGAGGAACCAAGGCCCAGATAGGCTCATTCTAACACGGTAACCAGATGACCACCCAGAACTTACTGAAGTTTGAGAAATAAATACAACATTATTCTTTTTGCTTACTCAAAAACTGCCTGCTTTATGTGCATGGAAATGTGCATTTATATAATAATCTTTCTTAGATTGGTTATGTGATAGAAAGAAAAAGGTTTAGCTTTGGCAACAAAAATAGTTTTGGCATGATTTGGCATCTTTAAAAATTGTTTTATAGTTTTTTTTTTTTTTTTGAGACAGAATCTCACTCTGTTGCCCTGGATAGAGTGCCGTGGGGTCATAGCTCACAACCACCTCAAAACTCCTGGGTTCAGGCTATATTCTCTTGCCTCAGCCTCCAGAGTAGCTAGGACTATAGGTACTGGCCACAACACTTGGCCAGTTTTTCTATTTTCAGTAGAGACAGGGTCTAGCTGTTGCTCAGGCTGATCTCAAACCCCTGAGCTCAAGTGATCTACCCACCTAGGCTTCCTAGCGTGTTAGGATTACAGGCGTGAGCCACCGTGCTTGGCTTTAACATGAAAATGTCAACACAATATTTGTATTTGTTTATAATAGGCTAAATGTTCTCATGATTTAAATGCAGCATATTTGGGGGGGGGAAGAGACAAAGTCTCACTATGTTAGGTTGAGTGCTGTCCAGCTCACAGCAACCTCAAACTCTTGAGCTTAAGCGATTCTCTTGCCTCAGCCTCCCAAGTAGCTGGGACTATAGGTGCACGCCACAATGCCCAGCTAAATGCAGCATTTTTTACATTTGTTCGTTTGTTTATTAAGAGAGACTTGTTCTGTCAGCTGGGCTGGAATGTCATGGCCTCAGCCTAGCTCACAGCAACTTCAAACTTCTGGGTTCAAATAATCCTCCTGCTTCAGTCTCCCAGAGGGCTAGGAGTACAGGCATGAAGACACTGTGCCTGGCCTTTTACATTGGTTTATGAGTTAAGTCAGTTAGCCCTATCTATGTAACTTTTTAATTAATTAATTTTCTTGATAGAAGGTTGCTCTGTTGCTCAGGCTGATGGCTCAAACTGTCAGAGTGAAGTGATCTTCCTGCCTCCTCCTGCTGAGTATATGGGATTATAGACACTCATCTTTTAACTTCTATAAAATTAAAATGATATATAAGATCTTTTTCAAATACATGTAATTATACTACTAAAAAAACAACAGAAAACAGAAAACAGCTTCTATTAGTTCCCTCCCTCCTCAGACAGCAAACCAGAATCCTTCTCTCTCATATATTCATATCTGGCACTGTGTGGCCAACCTTCTGTTTCACCTCGGGAACTCCACACATATCCCTGCCCAGCATCCAGCCCTCCCACAGATGAACATTCTCACAGCCCTCTGGCTTCCTCTCAGGCCAACCCTGCCATAGCTCTCCACATCTCCCTCATCTTTCCCCTCGTGGCAGCATTCCAGACCTACCCCTCCCTATGCACTTCCAGGCCCCGCTCACCCACAGGATTGCTCTATCCCAGGACTAGAGGCAATGCACCTGGAACGTGTCTCCCTGACAACCAAAAGCACAGTTGCCTCTGTTCTACAGTGTAATTCTTCCTCTTAAAATTTTACACTTCCCAAAGCCAGAACTGTGGCTTTAAGTGCCTAGGATAGTGCTCAATTTTTCAGCAGGCACTCTAAATAATTGTCAATTGTCTGGTTTCTGGTAACAGCTATCCTACTGGAGCAGAGTGTAACTAAGCCAAAAGAGGCAGGCCCTACTAGGCTCACAGTATGGCACCAGAAGAAGACAGAGAGGGCAGTTTGGCCCAAACAGGTTCAGTTGTTGCCAGGATACACTGCCGGTGGGAGGGTAAATTGAAACAATCCTTATGGAGGGTGATTTGGCAAGATCTATGAAAATTAAAAATGCACATACCATCTGTCCCTCCAATTTTACTTCTAGGAATTATTCCTCAGATATACTTGCAAAGGTACAAAATGATTTGTGTGCAAAGACAGTGTTTGCATTTTTTTTGTAATAGTAAAACAAAAAAACAAAAAAAACAAGAAAAGACCTAAAGGACCATCTATTCCATGCTGTCTGCAACTACATACCTGCCATACCAAAGACAGAGGATGCTTCATACATTCACATAGCACCACCAGTAAGTAAAAAAGTAAAATGCACATAGATGTGTAATACTAATATGCAGCCTAATTTTTTTTTTTTTTTTTGAGACAGAGTCTATGTTGCACTTGGTAGAGTGTCATGGTATCACAGCTCACAGCAACCTCAAACTCTTGGGCTTAAGCGATTCTCTTGCCTTAGCCTCCCAAGTAACTGGGACAACAGGTGCCCGCTACAACACCTGGCTTTTTTTTGTTTGCAGTTGTCATTGTTATTTAGCAGGCCAGGGCTGGGCTCGAACCCACCAGCTTCAGTGTATGTGGCTGGCACCCTACTCACTTAGCTATGGGCACCAAGCCAACATAAAATTTTTTTAAAGGGGGCAGATATATAATGTATATATTTGCTCATATATGTATATGTTTATGTGTATCTCTGGAAAATTCCACAAGAGAAATAATGACAACAGTTGTGTGTGAAGAAGATTTTCCACTGTGTATTTTATACTTCGTGAGTTTTGAACCATGTGAATGTATTATTCATTCATAAAATTAAAAGAAAGAAAGAGATCTACCCAGATATTCTTGGGTAGATGTGAGAAAAAGGAAGAAGACTGTTATGAGAGAGACCAGCAACAGAGCTTCTTGGGTCACTGTAACCCCTTTCAGAGTTTTCGGGAAAAGAGGTGGCTGCATTTGCTAAGAGGATATGTTCCCTACTGACTCCAGCAGTCTGAATAGGCCAGGCCAGCCCCAGGCTGTTTGTGGGTCAAAGGCAGTGTCACTTTCAGTCAAAAGTGCTTCCCTTTTTTTTTTGTAGAGACAGAGTCTTACTTTATCGTCCTAGGTAGAGTGCTATGGCATCACGGCTCACAGCAACCTCCAAGTCCTGGGCTTAAAGCGATTCTCTTGCCTCAGCCTCCTGAGTAGCTGGGACTACAGGCTATTTTTTTGTTGCATTTTAGCTAGGGCTGGGTTCAAACCTGCCACCCTCAGTATATGGGGCCAGTGCCCTACACACTGAGCCACAGGCGCTGCCCAGTGCTTCCCTTTCTTCTCACCCCTGCCTCTACAGCTCCTTGCAGGAAAGTTAGCTCTTCCAAAACTTATACCCATTCTATCTCCAAAGACCCTTGCAAGAACAATTTGTACCACATTTGGGAAGATGCTTGAACAAAATGGGAAAATATCTATGGTAAGTGGAAATGAGCAGGGTACAAAATTCTAAAACTAGTGTGATCTCTCATGGTGATATGAATTTCCTATGTTTCCGTATTTTCCAAATTTCCAATAAGCATGTGCCATTTGCTATCTACAGTTCCATCTCAATACCTTTCTTCTGGGGAAAATGCTGATCAACACTTTATTCTAATACTCTCTGGGAAGCTGATCAATCTTAAAGCCCAATTTCCAAAAGCTGGGGAACCAAAGAGGGGTCATGGCACCAGCTGCCATCTCCGACACAGGTCAGTGCTAGATAAATGTTTTGTTGAATGGGAAAGTAAATGACAAAATGGATGGATGACTGCATGGATGGGGTTGGGCAGCTCCCAGAAAGTGCTGTGAATGGGAGGGACAGATGCCTGGCAAGAGTAACAATCAGAGGCACTGAGAACTGGAGTGTTGCAGGATAATACACAGACTGCCAGCCCCTTCACTACGGCCTGGGAGCCCGTGCCTGTGCTCCCCTTTCTTACTAAACAAGGAACAGATGCTCATGGTGCCAAGATGGCAAAGTGTTGTCCCCCTCCCTGTCCCATATTCTCTTCCATGTCTGTCTTCATCTCAGCAGGATCTTTTTATGATTCCAATGGATAAAAAGCCTCCAGTGGCTCCCAGCTGCCTATAGAATAAAGACCCTGCCAGCAAATACAAAGCTCTTCCCGATCTGAACTCTACTGACTTACCCAAAGTCAGCTCTTGTTATTGATGGCTTGTTTTCCTGCTGTCCTGGTGTCCCCACCCTGTGCCTCCTGTTGCATTCTATTCCTTGGCTCTCCTCAGAACATACTTTGGACCTTTGCCTGTTATACTTCACTTACTTAGCATGCCCTTCCTGCCACTATAGCTTTTCTTTGTCTGGAAGATTCCCATTCATTCTTCAAGACTTACTCAATTGACTGATTGATTGAAAGGGTCTCACTCTGTCACCCAGGCTGGAGGGCAGTAGCACTGCAACCTCAAACTCCTGGGCTCAAGCAAACTTCCTACCTCACCTTCCCAAGCAGCTGGGACTATAGCCAGGTGCTGTCATACCCAGCTTATTTTTTTCTCTATTTTGTAGATATGGGGTCTTGTTATGTTGTCCAAGGAGGCCTCAAACGATCCTCCCACCTCAGCCTCCCAAAGTGCTGAAATTACGGGCATGAGCCACCATGCCTGGCCTTCCAGACCTCTTTTAAGGGTTACTTTCTGGCCCCTGTCCTTGTTGTTTCCTTGTGTGTGTTCTGCCCTGGGCTAGATGTTAAAGTCCTCAGACCATTTCCTATTATCATGCCCTGTACCTGTGCACAATAGGGGCTTTGAAACAAAATGATGCGAAACTAAAACTACTCTTGGTTGTGTTATTGGCTTTTTTCCTTCCCTGTCCTGCTCTTAACTGAAAATGGGAATGCTTCTAAAATGCTGGTTCCATGCAAGCAGATGGCTTATCTGTCGCTTTTATTGCTGTGTCCCCAGCCTGGAAGATGGACTGATATATTCTAAGCATCTGGTAAATACATATTTCTTAAATGAATATGTGAACCAGAACCTCTACTTCAAAAGCTACTACCATACCTGTAACAAAAGTCATGCTTCTGGAAGGTTTGGCAGGCCAAAGGGAAGATATCGAGAAAGGCCCAAAGTGTAGTGGAGGTATCACAAAGGTAGAGAACAATGTCCTTTAACTCCTGTTGTCCAAAGAAAATAGCACATTATTCTCCTCTGCCCTCAGATACAGATCTGCAATGAGTCTGAGACAAAGGTGACAAAGTTAGGGTCTCCAACAGGCAGGATATAGCACAGGAGAACTTTGGAGGTACCGGGTAAAGCCTGGCTAATTTACCTCCAGGAGCACAATCTGGGCAAGTCACCTCATCCTCTCTAAGCCTCAGGTCTTGCTATGGCCTTACACCCAATGTTCTCCAGAGTTACTGCTAGTTCTAAGATAAGAGGAGACTCTCATCTAAGCTGAAGGAAAACTAAGCCCTGAATCCGAAGACAATACCTCTGGTCTCATGCAGAGAAGGAATATCCCAGTGAGGATAAATACCAAGCCCACACTTTTTTCACACTTTGAAGAGGATATATAGAATAAGAAGTACTATCTCACTTTCCTGATTATTTTGACACCTCTGTAAAGACGGCAGGGCAGCTGTTAGGACCTCCATTTTCTAGAAGCTTCAGAGGGATAAGATAATTTGCTGCTGCAGCACCTGGCATATGCTTTTCTGAAACAAGACTACAGACTCCAGGAGGGCAGCTCATGGTTACCTTGCTCAAGCTCTACCTCCAGGGCTTAGTTAAGCACCTGATACATGATTAGGCTCCTCCACTGTTTGCCTTCTGTCTGTCATCCTCATAGACTCTAAGTTCTACAAGAACAGGTACCTTGTCTGTTTTTGCTTACTGCTTTATCCCCCAGGCATAGCACAGGGTCTGCCACATGCTGGGGGTTCTCAATATAAATCTATTGGATGAATGATGAGCTCAACAAATAATGCACAAATGGGCCTACTGAGTGAAGTAAGTGCAGACTACACCCCCATCCTCTGAATTCTAGCTCCTTGTTCTTTCTACCACACTCCATAAATGAAGCTCCCAGAGAGAACTGCAAGCCCGCTGAAAGTATTCTAAACCTGAGAACTCACTGAGCCAAGGAAAGAGGCTATGAGTAGGGGTGGAAGCCTCTGGGTCCTCTATCAAAACAATCTTCCCAGCCTTGGGGCAGCCAGGCTTTCCCTGGAGGGAACCAGCAGGAGGGAAGCTGGGCTAAAGGGCAACCTCACCAGGAGAGGCATGTCGCTGGGGGTCAACCGGCCCCTCTCCTCGAGTTTCTGAGGTGTGGTGCTGGCCCCGTCCCCTTGCAAACCACAGTGCTGGAGGATATTGCTGAAGACCTGTGAAAGACAAAAAGGACTCTCTCACATCCTACTAAACTGGGGCTAAGACCAGGGCATGCAGCCAGGGTTGGGTAAGTAAGAAAACTGCTTTGGAATCTTTGGAATTGGTAACAATGTCCCCAGGATACTATCTGAGGAAATTATCTTCTCAGAGAGCAGTGCCAGAATAAAAACTGTGTTAAGATGAGGATTATGGGAGCATCCTTCTTATAGGATTGTGGAGAGAGCTGAAAAGACAACATGTATGTAAAGTTCCCAGAATCCGGCAGATAGCACCCAGCTGGATAGGCTGAGCAAGTATCTGGGCACAGTAAATACCTCTTGCTGGTGGAATAATGGAGGAAAAATAATATTCCTCTATTCCTCTTTCTTTTTTCTCATATTTTCCAAATTTTCTACAATGAATATTATTTCATGAAATAATTTTGTGAAACTTTAAAGCTCTTAGACCTGTGGAGAAACACAGGTCTGTTAGAGGGATATCCTCAGAGGCATATGGCTATTGGCAAGCAACACAAAACACAAGCCAAACTCTTTTTGTGTGAAGACCAGGCAGACTTTAGATTTCAGTCCTGTTCAAGATGTGGAAAAGGTAATTTCCAAGGGACGTGGTTGCGGGGGTGGGGTTGGGGGTGGAATAAACATGTTCTCCAGCTCTTCCAGTAAAGTCAAGGAACACCATCAAGTAGGGGGAAGAGGTCTGCCTCCCAAGTGCACCCTCCCCTGGGCAGTGCAAAAGTGGGTACCTGAAGGATGGTGGGCATGGTTTGATCCAGGTCACTATAGTAACTTGGCTGCTGGGTAAAGATGTTTCCTAAAAAGAGAAGAGAAAGGTAGGAATTGGAAGCTGGGGGATAGGGATGGGGCAGTGAAAAGGTCTTCCTAAGCTTGTCTGTGGCTAGGACCTAGGACTAGTTTTGGCCCCAGGCCTTGCTGGCACTGAGCCCTGGCCCAGCCTAGAAACCTCCCCAGGGTGGGGAGGGACCTTATTCAGTACAGTTTAACCTTTTAGGTACCTCTTGCCTAGTGAATTACGTAAAGGACCTGCCCTGGTTAAACAGGCTTACCCTGACGATCCCACAGATTGATCACATGTGGGCACTGTGCCTCCTATGACAGCTTTGACTTTGGAAGGGGGAGTTAGTCATTCAGGAAAATTAGGAGACATGATCTCTCTGATCAAGAAACCTGGATATAATAATCCAGGACTCCTTCTAGCTATACCTCCAAAGATGTGAAGAGATTCCAGGGAGAAATTTCTCTGGAAATTCTTGCACCTTTAACTTTGGAATAGGCTGGCCCTACTAATCCATCCCACTCTAAGGTGAGAGACCTGAGAGACAGCTAGAGATAGATTCACCACACATTTGCAGTTGTTCCTATAAGATGAACCCTGTCTCCAAGTGTTTACTATACTTCAAAAGCTGCTGCTGTGAGTGCGTAGGTTAGCACATATGGTAACTGGAACAGATACCAAGTGTTCCAGCTGTCCAAATGGCAAGGAAGGGGAGGGGAAAGGAGGGTGGAGGGATCGATCACAGCTAGCTTGGGGACATAACCATGTGAAATGCCAACACCACTAAGAAGCTAGGGCTCTTCATCTCACTGTAACCCTAGCATCTAAGGCTAGCTGGTACAGGTGTCCTCTGCCTTTGGTCAGATCTGTCCTTGGTTTCCTTACTGATGACCTGGTACCCCTTGTCAGACCCCAGAGGATATGAAAAATGAATAAGATTAAAAGCCAGATGGGGCTGGGTGAGTAAGCAAGTCATTAGGTGGCTGAACTTTCTGTAAACACTTTCCTGGATGCCACTTAGTTCCTTGATTCCAGAAAGCTGAGTTTTACCAGCATGGGCTTGCTCAGCACCTCCCATCTCCAGATGGGTGATGATCCCACAACCTGTGAAGGTACACCCAGACCATCTGCACCTACTTCCCACTCCTGACAAGCAAGGAATGACTGAGCTATTTCTCTACCAACCTCTGTTCTTCCTTGTAAAACCTTCTTATGCTTATCCTCAAGGTCAAGTCCAAACTCTTGGCCATGGCACAAAAAGGTGCTGTGAGATCTGGCCCCTCCTGCATCCTGGACTATCTTCTTCCCCTTCTCCATGTTATATTCCTCCCTTGAACTATCTTCAGCCTCAGACAACAAACCTTGTCTCCTCCTTCTGCCTGGAGTAGCCTCCGAGAGCTGCCACCACTATAAGACAGATGTCACCTCCTCCAGGCAGTACTTCCTAACCCAGTGATCAAGATAAATCCCCTTACACAACTTCCAGGGCTACTCTGTGTTCCCCATATTATCCTGACCACTCAGCATTGTGGATACTCTCTTATGAGCCTTCCAGTGTTAATGCCTGAGTAACAGCGAGATTTTACAAGCATCAAAACAGATCAAATTTCACAATCTATCCTTGTCATCTTCCAAATTGCCTTACTCTCCTTTTTCTGATTCCAGTGACAGTGAGGATCTAACTTTTGATCTCCTGAAGAAATAATAAAAAGGAACAGCAATGGCATCTTCCCAAATGTCCCTTCCCAGGTGAAAGCAGTTCAGAAACCCATGGTGAATGGGAGATATTGCAAAATGGATCACTGAAGTCTATAATCAGGGCAAGGCCTGATTTATTCCTGGTTTGCAAAGCAGCTATAAGAAAGTCCAACTGAAAGGCTTGCTTTCAAAATTGCTGATTCACACTATCAGCCTCAAAAGTTTAAAAAAAAAACAAAAAAGGGCAGGGTAAAGACTGGGCTTCCGCTTATAGGAGAGCCAACAGTTCCCCTTCTCTCACCTTCTCTTATCAAGTGATCACTTTGCCCAAGAGTTTCTGTGGTATAGAAACTGGAGGCTGCCTCTTATTGTGCCTTTTGCTCAAGGGTTTGAAAGAGTGCCACATATGTGTGTGAGTGTGTGTGTGTGACTGCAGGCTACTTCTCTATACCAACCACTGTCCCCCACCCCCTTCAAATACACATATAGTGAAGGGAGTCCTGATGCCTGGTCCTGACCTGTTTTGTGTTAACCATCCTCTAAAAACCAAATAAAGGCTCTCCTTAATAAACTAGCAGTTTAGGGTCCTCAACCTGGGAGGTTTTGAGAAACACTCTGAAAACACCTCAAAATCTATTAGGGGTACATTTTTTCTGGAGAGAAGCTTTAATCTAACTCTTAAAGGAGTCAGTGACTTAAAAGAGTAGGAATCCAGGCAGCAGGCAGAGCTTCCTTGCCCCACCCCTGCCACATCAGCTCCCCCTGGCTCAGCAAGGCTACCTTACACCCAACACTGACCTCTCCTCACTCATAAGCCCCTCCCCACACCTCTCAAAGGCCCTTTTTCTGCAACCAACACCAGTTTTCTCCAGAACCCTTAAGATCTTTATTTCCAGCTGAGTTTCCCAAGCTCTGCTTCTGCCTCTTAAATGATCTTTTCCACCCAGCAGCCCAAGCAGGCTTTCACCTTAAAACCCACACTGATGGCTTGGCGCCTGTGGCTCAAGCGGCTAAGGCGCCAGCCACGTACACCCAAGGTGGCAGGTTCGAATCCAGCCTGGGCCCACCAAACAACAATGATGGCTGCAACCAAAAAATAGCCGGGCATTGTGGCGGGCACCTGTGGTCCCAGCTACTTGGGAGGCTGAGGCAGGAGACTCGCTTGAGCCCAGGAGTTGGAGGTTGCTGTGAGCTGAGATGCCACGGCACTCTACCCAGGGGGACAGCTTGAGGCTCCTGTCTCAAAAA